>JAXQQM020069132.1:0-77159 GCA_034641835.2 Pinus albicaulis
ACCATATTCAGGAATGGAGGAGAAGAAAGAGGCTTATTAAAGCCTATATTCCCAATTAATTCCTTCTTGAATGGTTCCTCAAATATTTACAGCCTGAAATCTAAAAGGATGTATCTCTTTCTAGGGTATTTACTGAGGAGCAAGCTATCTTTAGAGCTCAAAAATTGGAACTTATATATTCTCAGTCTGGGATTCTTAATAAGATCTTATCTGATGGTCCAATTTCCAAGATAGATTTATCCAAGTTGAAGCTATGTCCCCATGCTGACGAGCTTGTTGGTTCGATCGATAATAATACAACTAACCTTTTGAATCAAATGAACAGTCGTCTTTACAATTTTCTCCCTATGTTCAGGCTACACCGTCATTGTCTATGCCTTCCTAGCCTTTAACGGTTAATGTTGTCCAATCCTCTAATCCCAATGTAAATCAACAATCTGATGGGAAGAAGAAGGGATGGAATAATAATAAGGATAAGGATGGGAAGGGTAATACGAATAAATCCAATGATAATATTGGAGAGGGTAAGAGAGTCGAAAAAGAAATTCAAGTTTCCTTGCAAGTTGTGCACTGGAGAGACCATATCACTCATCTTTGCCCTAAGATTCAGGATGCTCAGTGCTTGTTAGCTCAGCAGGGTTCCTCTATTTCCCAGGTTGTCTTGACTAACCCTTTTCCCCAAGGGCAGAAAATTCTTGTTGGCGCGAATACAAATACTAGAGCTCCCACAGGGGGGAAACCAGGGGGGGAATTCTTCAAATGTATACATGATGAGTTCTCACATTGATTTTGTTGGAAATATGATGCAATGTGTTGTCCTTGATGGCAACCTACTTGATGAAGTTGTCTTTGGATAGCAACCTATGTGTTAAAGATGTAAGAATGATGTATCTACAGATGTGACAGAGAAAATAATTCCAGTAAGTGCTGGAGAAATGATAAATATAATATGTCACAATGTATATGTGAGTTTGTAAAGGCCAAGTCACGTATGCACGTGGATAAGTACGTCCCAAGTCGCGTATGCCCTTTTGCGCTCCAAATTTATATTACCAAGGGGCATTACCATGGTTTTGGCACACAGTATTGAGCATTGTATGGTTTATATGATTCCGTCCAAGAATACCATCGGAAGTTGTGTGGTTTTGGCTCATGGTATTGATAAAGGCTAAAACTATATAAGGAGAAGAGGATCATAGTGCAAGGTGTGCATGTGTAAGGATTGTTAATAAATAAATCTCTTTGAGAGATATCTACATGGTTGAACTCTGTTCTTAATTGATAGATCTGAATCTATGATGCACCTATGGATATGATGAAGGTTCAAGATCTCTAGATCTAGAAATGATGAATCTCTAGGATGATTTGCAAAAGAAATGATGAAGACCTGGCGCAAGTCTGACGAAGAAATTGAAGAAATCTAGGTAAGTTTATAGATCTGGTCTGTTCTGCAAAATTTATCTTTTACAGATCTATACGCTAGTTTGTCTCGGTAAAAGCGTGTATATACACGGGTTCGCTTCATTAAAAGCGTGTATGGAAGTTAGGGTTTCTGAAGCTTATTTACAGATATTACTTCTGTGATTTATGTTTTCTCTCTCCTGTCGGTCAATGAATTCTACTTGAAGTTCTGGGTTGATTGAATATGGAGTATGTTGTTGATTTGATAATGAACAAATCTAATCAATGAGTGAGAAAGCATGGTTAAATATGACTGATTGTCTAAAGGTTCTGCATTGCTGAGAAGGTGTCTGACTGAAAGCCTCATATCTAAATCTGAGATTGATCACATTCTGAAAATCAATATTCTCAGAATTATACGCAGGTTGATACGAAGAAAAGCGCGTATACACGTAGCTTCGGTGAATAGAAGTGGCGTATGAATTTCATGTTATGAAAAACAATATGCATAGAGGCATACGCAGGTTGGTGAGCAGGAAAGCGTGTATACACGCGGCTTCAGTGAATAAAAGTAGCGTATGCTATTTGAATTAATGAATGTTCAGGGTTGAGTTTGTATCTACATACCTATTCTGAAGTCTGGGTTATTTCTGATATTCTAGTTACAGTGGTCTCACTATTCTGTTTGAAGTATTGGGAAAAATATGTTTGTTGATGTTACGTGAAGGGTTGTGTTGAAGCTGTTTGATCCAGTATGAAAATTGATGAAACGTGGTCTGCAGTGGGTCTGAAGGTGGAAGCCTTCAGTATGGCAGTAGAAGCTTTCAGCCAGTAGAAGCTGATGTTGAAATCAGGGGGTTGAAGCTCCCTTCCAGGAGAGGCTGGTAAACGAGATCAGGGGGTTGGAGCTCCCTTCCAGTTGTAGCTGGAAAACGAGAGAAGGTTGTAGGCTTCTACAGGTAGAAGCCTGCGTACTGGTATAAGTCTACATCAGTACAATGTTTTAAAAGGTTTTCTATATAATAAATATCGAAGACAGAGACGACAGCAGTGGTGGTTTTATCTCGATTTGGGTTTCCACCTTAAATCTTGGTGTTCATGTGTGTGATTCTTTATACTGTTGTTTACTGCCATAACTTCTAATAATCTAGCCTTATTCATAACTGATAAATCTTTTTAAAATACTGATTCTCTAAATCTGAAAGATAAATCAGTATACGCTAGTTTCCTTCTATATTTCCGCGTGCATACGCTAGTTCAGTTCATAAAAACCGCGTATGGAAATCTGCTCAAAGAAAAAGTAAAAAGTTTCAATCAGCTCTAAATACTGATTCACCTCCCCCCCCTCTCAGTATTTTTCCCAACAATTGGTTTCAGAGCAGGTCCTTCTTAAAAAGCTTAGCTGCTAGAAGGAAGATCAAACAAGATGAGCAATCAAGATGGAATAGCATCTATCAGGCCTCCACTCTTCAGCGGAAAAAATTTAATCTTCTCGAAAACAAGGATGAGATCCTATCTTCAGTCTCTGGGAGTAGATGTATGGGCTATTGTTGAAGGAGGATATCAATATCCAGCCGCAACACCAACAGATCCAACGGAAAGAAAGAATTATGAAACAAATGCAAAGGCGATCAATGCTCTATTGGGAAGTCTAGCTGAATCAGAATTTGTCAAATTCATGCAGCTGGATACAGCAAAGGCAATATGGGACAAAATCATTCTAAGTTATGAAGGTGATGCAAAGGTAAAAAGTGTTAAACTCCAAACTCTCAGAATTCAATATAAGAATCTAAAAATGCATAATGAGGAGAGCATTGCCAATTTCTTTTTACGTCTTGATGATATTGTAAATCGTATGAGAAATCTGGGAGAAAAAATAACCGAATATACTTTGGTTCAGAAAGTTTTAAGATCACTAACGGAAAAATTTGAGTCAAAAGTTTCTGCTCTTGAAGAAAAGCAGGATCTTCAAAATCTTACTGTGGTGCAACTTCATGGCATACTAACTGCATGTGAAATGAGAAGAGGAGGACCATCTGAAGTCAAAGAAGCCGTCTTTTGAGCTTCTACAAAAGGAAATGAAGTACAAGAGACAGAAGGCTCAAGGTACATCTCAAAAGAATATGAGGTAAATTTTGTAAAGAAACTCCAACTTGGCACAGGACGGTTCAAAGGTAAGCTTCCTTTCAAATTTTTTACTTGTGGAAGAGTTGGTCATTATGGTGCTAAGTGTCCTCATAAAGAAACACATGAAAAAGGGAAGGAAGTAGCAAGAAGAAATAAGAATCGGTTTAGCACTAGAAAAATTTACTATACTCATGAAGACAGTGATGGGTTATCTGACAGTGAGGAAGAATGTGAACAAGATCTTAGACTTCTCATGGCATTTGAAAAAGAATCCAGAGAAGAAAAATATACTTTTATGGATGATTTAGAGGACAATTATTTTCTTGATGAATTCAATCAACTCAAAAATTGCTTAGAAGAAAGTAAAATATGCATAGAAGAAAGTAAAATATCCATAGAAACTCTGAAAAATCAACTTGAAGAAAAGGAGAAACACAATGAGAAATTAGAATGTGAAATAGTAAGTCTAAGAAAATAAATTGAGAAAGTGAAGACTTTGAATCTTAGATTTGCTAAAGGATCTGAAACCTTAGATGAGATTATCAAGATACAACGGTCTCCTCTTATAAAGACAGGTCTTGGATATATTGGAGAATCTTCTCAGGCTTCAGCACCAAATTATCTAAAAGCAGCTACAGCTAGTATACAACATTATGCCACTCAGCAAGGGAATAAAGGATATTTACAGGTAAAGCATGACCATATCAATTCAAAGAAAACTAACAGGAATACCTTTCAAAAAAACACCAATCAATAGGTAAATTCAAGTAGAATATTTCATGATCGCAGAAATTTCTTCTTCAATGGACAATGTTTCTCATGTCACAATTTTGGTCATAAAGTTGTTCAATGTGTTGCATATAAAACCATCATGAAAAGAGAAGCAATAAAGAAAAGGATTGATATTGGAACAAAGAAGAATACCTATAACAACTTTTCTCCTCTTCAAAATGAAGTTGAATGTGCTTATTGCAATAACTTTGGCCATGAAGAATCTGAATGCAGAAGCAAAGTCCATCCAAAAGAGCAGTTTCCTTCAAGCTCCAAAGTGTGGAAAAAGAAGGAATTACAGGTTAAAAATTGTGGCATATATTTATTTGCAGAAGGTGAAGAAAATCAATTTTACATTGATAGTGGATGCTCAAAACATATGACAGGTGACAAAAACAAACTTCTTGCATATAGTGCTCTAGAAAAGGAAAAGAATGTTACATTTGGAAATGATACTCCTACTGTCATTAAGGGAAAAGGGTCTGTTTTTCTAAAAGAAAAGGTGAAAGCTAATGAAGTCATGTATGTGGATGGATTAAAGCATAACTTATTAAGTGTAAGTCAAATGTGTGATCAAGGAACTGAAGTTGTCTTTAGTTCAAAAGAATGTGTGGTACGTGATCTTGATACAGGTAAAACAATTGTAAAAGGAAAAAGAACTCCAAGCAACCTGTATGTATTGAAGAACTGCAAAGAACAATGTTACTTGAGTAAATCTTCAGAAAATTGGCTATGGCATAGAAGGTTGGGGCATCTGAGCTTCTCTCAAATCAACAAATCAAGCATACTTAAAGTTGTTCATGATCTTCCCAATATTACTCTACCTGAAAGTATCATATGCAAATCTTGCCAATTTGGTAAGCAAACCAGAGTTCCATTTAATTGCAAGGAAGGATCATCAAGTAAGCCTCTTGAACTCATTCATACTGAAATATGTGGACCTGTGACGAAAAATTCACCACGTGGTGAACAATACTATATCTTATTTGTTGGAAATGTTGTCATTGATGGCAAAGGAAATGACAAAGGGCTGAAACATGATTCAAGGGGCAGAAAGGCAGCAGAGACATCAGAGGAAATAGAGACCAGATACATCAGAGGAAACTTAGACAAAGAGAGATAGAAAAAGAAAGGAAAAGGAGAATTCTAAAGAAAGGCAAAGGAGAAGTCAAAGGAGAAGCACTTGAAACAGCAACAAGCCAAAGAGAGCATGAGATATGAAGCAGAGATAGTTTTAGAAAGGTCAGTTGATTGGAGATCTGAAGAGACAGCATATGAGCTTCAGGAGCAAGGAACAACATCAGTCAAGGAACAGAGGTATTTGATTTGAGAAACTAGTTCTGAGTGTGAGAACATATTATAGAAAGTATGAAAATAATGTTGAAAAGTTACTTCTTATGCACTGTAAAATATCCCCCTCACTCTTGAGAAACTGTGTGTGAAAGGTTGTGTGAATGCCCTACATATAATAAGGAATTCGGTGTTGATTGAGTAATTGTAATAAGGGTTAATGCAAATGGTTTGATTTAAAAATAGTTCTGATGCGTTGAGGATATATGTATTGTATCATTTGAATTGAATAAAATAAGGGTCAATATAGACATCTGAAGATCCTCTATTCCGAACTTAGATGTGTTTTATTGATCGAATAACTCTAAAATAAGGGCTCATTCGAGATTCTTCACATATATATCTGAAGGGTCATATGGACTAAGGTTCTATCATTCGCCGGAAGGATCGATGTCACAAAAGGAGAGGCGGAACCATAGTCAAATGCGCAGTGTGAATGGAGCTATGCGTAGTAGCAGATGAAATCACAGTGGTGAAATGTGATGAATAGTTTTATATATATATATATATATATATATATATATATATATATATATATATATATATATATATATATATATATATATATATATATATATATATATATATATATATATATATATATATATATATATATATATATATATATATATATATATATATATATATATATATATATATACGAGAGCGGAAACGTATAAAAAGAGCGGAAACCGAGGCGGCAGGCACAGGTGGAGAACGGGCAGGCGGCCAAGGGTGATGGCGGCGGTTTGGAGCGAAACCGTGGGTTTCATCGCACCACCATCCGTCGGGCAAGCGGTTTCCACCATTCGTGAGTGATTCCATAGACAGACTGACGTGTGTCCCTGAACGAAATTGAAAACCGCCGGTTAAAGTGCACCATCGCACGTTATAGTTCGTACCAAGACGCCGAGCGATATGTGTACGAGTCGTTGATCTGGAAGAGGACCATCGGACGGTGATCGCACGTTGGACTTGCCCGGAGTTTAACCAAGGTGCGCGGAGGATAGAAGCTCGATCGAGCATTTTGATTGGAGTACATTTGCATGTGGGCAGGGCCGAAGAGACTGTGCGACTGTCAGTCGGTTATAAAGTGTCAGTTCTTATTATAATGTCCGAGAGATAAATATATAGTAGAAAATTTATTAAACCAAAAGGGGTTCATTATAATGTTAAACTTATCGTTTATATTAACACTATAGTAAAATGCGAGAAATTATTGTTCGTTTGTTATACGTAATATAGACCAACATATATTATGAAGAAATTGGATATGCGTTGAATAACCACCTTGGGCCAGAATAAAAGATAAACGATTCAATTGAATTAAAACTCGAGATATATATTTAAAATTCCCAAGGTCCGAAACATATATATGTGCTGATATATATATATATATATATATATATATATATATATATATAAAATATCAAATCTTATATAATGCATCCATATGCGGGTTTATATGTTCAAAGGCGGTGGTTTTATACACAAAGGACCATGGATATAATACGCGTTGGTTGAAACTGTACAGCAGTTATATAACTGCAATGAACTGGGAACTGAATAAAAGTGAAAATGAAATAGAGAGTGAGGTTAGACGTATGAGAAAGGTAAGAGGAAGAGAAGAGTGCTATTCGGAATATACATTGTAATTGAATGAAAGTTTTTAACTGTTTATATTGTCTGTGATGTAATTGGCAAGTCTCCAGAGAAATATAAAATCCCACTGTAAAGTTGAAATGGTACATTTTCTCTGAGTAAATTGATAAAAGAGAAGAAAATGCAGAATTGAAGAAAAAGAAATAACCAAGCAGATATGAAGATTGGAGTGCAGTAAAAGAAATCAAAGGTACAGAACAGAGCTGATATCCAAGTTAAATCAGCAAATGTTTCTTTATGAAAAAAGAGGGAGTTGAAGCTTCCTTGCAAGTTGTAGGTTGCAGAATTTGAGGTTGGAGCCTCCTATAGTTTGGTGCTTACAGAAAACCAGTGGTGAGAGGGAGTCGGAGCTTGCCTTTACATCACAACAATAATAAGATGTGGTTTTCTCCCTTTATGGGTTTCCACGTATATCTGGTGTCTCTGTGCATGATGTTTATGTGTTGATATGGTCTATCTAATTTGCTTGATACTTGCTATTGTCATATTAAGTCTACTATTACATTATATTAATACTTGTTGCTCACATTCTAAAACTACTCACATATTAAGTTGAATATGAAATGAAGGTGTAAATAATTCTTATTAAAAAGTTTTAAATGTTCATGAATGTGTTAAACTGATTCAGCCCCCCCTCTCAGTTTAACTAAGGGTTCAACAATTGGTATCAAAGCAAGTTCCTTTTTTTTGTAGCAGTTTAACAACTGAAAGGAGATCCTAGGTTCTTGAGATGGCTAGTCAAGAAGGATCCTCAACGAACAAAGCCCCTTTTTTCACTGGTGCAAATTATGCCTTCTGGAAAATCAGAATGAGAACATACATAATGTCCTTAGGAGTAGAAGTTTGGGCTGCTGTGGAATTTAGATATGACTCTAAGGCGAATGTCTCAGAGAAAGAAGCCAAACAAGATTTTTTGGCTAATGCAAAGGCAATGAATGCAATCTTGAATGGACTATGTGAGGCAGAGTTCATCAAAGTAATGCACAGCGAGACTGCTAAAGAAATGTAGGAAACTCTAGAAAATATTCATGAGGGAGACAAAAAGGTGAAGACAGCTAAACTTCAAGTCTATAGAGCCCAGTTTGAAAATTTAAAGATGAATGATGATGAAGATATTTCTAGTTTCTTTTTAAGAGTTGCAGAAATTGTCAATAATATGAAAGCACTAGGTGAAACCATGCAAGAATGTGTAATTGTTCAAAATATCCTAAGATCTTTTCCATCTAGTTTTAATCCCAAGGTCTCTGCCATAGAAGAAACAGCAGATTGGGAAACCTTGACCACTAATCAACTTCTTGGAAAACTAACAGCGTATGAGATGAGACTGCCACAGAAGAATTCAAATGTAAGGGAGGCAGCTTTTAAGGCAGAGAAGAAGAAAGAAGAAAAAGATGAGATAGGCTCCTGTTCTGATGAAGAAGAGGCCAAATTCATCAGGAAGTTGGATAAAGGCTCAGGTAAGTATAAAGGTAAACTTCCATTTAAATGTTTCAATTGTGGAAGAGTTGGACATTATGCTTCTAAATGTCCTTATAAGAAAACTAAGAATCAGGCTCAGGAATCAGAGAAGACCATATCTAAGAACTGGCAGAAAGGGAAGAGATTCAATAGAAAATCTTTCTATGCTCAGCAAGACAGCAGTGCATCAGAAGACTCAGCTGAATTATCAAGTGAAGAAGGAACATTAGAATTTGTTTTAATGGCTACAGAAGAGCTGGAAGAATGTTTTTTAGAAGATGAGGAAGAAGGTGAAGTGGACCTTGAGGGGGAGCTAAGAAGTGCCTTGGAGGAAATTGACAGACTAAAACTGAAGTGGAGAAAACAGAAAGACATTCTTCTCAAATACGTGACAGAGGAACAAAATTCAGAAGCCCTCATTCAGTTGAAAGTAGAGCGTGAAGAAGCCAAGAAGATAGAAGATATTTTACTTAAGGAGATTAAGGATAAAACTCAGGAACAAGAGAAGTTGGAAGTAGAAGTAGTGAGCCTAAGAAAGAACTTAGAAAAGGCCTAAAGAGAACTATTAATGAATACACCTCTAATGAAAGGCTCTGGGCAGTTGGACCAGATTCTAAATGCACAAAGGTCACCTCTGATAAAAACTGGGATAGGCTATGAAGGAGAATCAAGCAAAGGCAAAGGAAAAGAAAACAAAAATATTATTTTTGTAAAAGCAGATGAGAATATCCAAGCAGCTCAGAAGATTTCAAAGGAAGAAAAATCCTACAATAAAGTAGATAAAAATCAGGAGGAAGCTCAAATGACAAAAGATGAAGGAAATAAACTGTCAACTAAAAAAACCTTGCATACTCCTGAATATGTCAAATTTGGAAGTCATCAAAGGAGATTTTTTCCTTCTATGAAAAATGCTACTTGTTATTCCTGTCACAAATTAGGACACATTGCTGCATATTTTTGTGCAAGAAGAATAAATACAAACCAGCAAAGGATGCAAACAGTAAAAAGTTTTACTCAAGCAGGAAGATGGAGAAGTCAACCTTTTATCAGGTATGAAAATTGTTTTTATGGATACTGTTTTTATTGTAATGATTTTGGCCATAAAATCATAGAATGCAGGAAATATGAACAAAGTCTGTTGTTCAAAACCTCAAGAAGGTTTATGAATCATGGAGAGTTTATTTCTACTTATAAACCCGCTAAGGATATATCCAAATGTTGTGTATGCAATAAAAGTGGACATATGTCTTCCAAATGTTCTCTAAGAGAGTGTAGTTCACCATCTCAGAAAAGATACCAAGCAAGAGGATGCTTGCAGTGGAAAAAGAAAGTAAATAAGTGTGATTTGGCTCTAATAGTTCAATATCTAAAAAGCCAGTGGTATTTGGATAGCGGTTGCCTAAAGCATATGTCAGGAGATAGAAGCAAGTTTATAACCTTTGACGAAAAGAAATCTGGAAATGTTACTTTTGGAAATGATAAAGTAGGAAAGATTAAAGGAAGAGGCTCAATCAGTCTGGACAATGGTAGAGGAAAAGCCCAGGATGTACTATTTTTGGATGGGCTGAAAGCAAATCTGTTGAGTGTTAGTCAAATGTGTGATAAAGGCTGTGAAGTTATTTTTAGAGCTCAAGACTGTGAAGTAAGATCAAGCACCACTGGAAAAACCTTGATCAAAGGTGTTCGAATGGAAAGCAATGTCTATGTAGTAAAAGAAGAAAATGAAGCATGTCATCTTAGCAAATTTGAGGATTCTTGGTTATGGCATAGGAGATTGGGACACCTAAGTTTTGATCATATCATAAGTCTAAGCAAAAAGAATGCAGTCAGAGATATGCCAGTCATCAAGAAGCCTTCAAATACAATATGTAAATCTTGTCAGCTAGGTAAGCAGATCCGTATATCCTTTAAAATCAAAGAGAAGTTATCTACAAGCAGACCTCTTCAACTTGTTCACATGGATTTGTGTGGGCCTTCGAGAACTAAAAAACCAAGTGTAGAATCCTATTTCATGCTAATAATAGATGATTTTTCTAGAATGACGTGGGTTGCATTTCTCAAACACAAATCGAAAGCATTTGAGAAATTCAAAATATTCAAGGCTTTGGCAGAAAATCAAACAGGATGCAAGCTAAAGTGCATCAGATCAGATAGAGGAGGTGAATTTACAGATTATGTTTTTGCAGACCTGTGCAATGAGCATGGCATAAAGCAACAGTTCACAATTGCAGGAACACCTCAGCAAAACGGAGTGGCGGAGAGACAGAAGAGGTCTGTACAACATATTGCCAGAGCCATGATGCAAGAAAGTAACATTCCTCAAACCTTTTGGGCAGAATCAGTACACACAGCTGTGCATACCCTAAATAAAGCGCATTTAAGACCAAACAGCGGCAAGACTCCTTATGAATTATGGCATGGTAAACCTGCATCAATCAAGCATTTTAGAGTTTTTGGAAGTAAATGTTTTATAAAAAATAATGATGAAAATTTGAGAAAGTTTGATGCAAGAGCAGATGAAGGAATATTCTTAGGATATGCATCTAAGAGTAAAGGTTACAGGTGCTACAACAAAATACTTCACAAAATTGTAGAAAGTATTGATGTAAGATTTGATGAAGAATTATCAGACAAGTTAAGAAGTACAGATTGTAGCAATCCTCCGGAAGTTCATGAAGAAGAGAATCAAGATGATGATGAAATAAACAAGTCAATAGAAGATACAGATCTAAGATAAAAAATCTCCTCCAGATACATTCAGAAGAATCATCCAGAAGATCAAATCATTGGGGACAAAAGTGTAGGTGTACAGACAAGAAGACAACTAACTGAACAGACTGAATAGGTATACCTCGCAATGTTGTCACAAATAGAGCCAAAGAAGTTTGAAGAAGCCAGCAAAGACAAACATTGGGTGAATGCCATGAATGAAGAGTTGGACCAAATTGAGAAGAACAACACTTGGGAACTAGTTCCAAGACCCAGTGAGAAAAATGTCATTGGCTCAAAATGGGTATTCAAAAATAAGATGAATGAACAAGGACATGTAATCAGGAATAAAGCTAGACTTGTGTGCAAGGGATATTCACAGGTTGAAGGACTTGATTATGAGGAAACATTTGCCCCTGTAGCTAGAATGGAAGCTATCAGATTGTTTTTAGCTTTTTCTTGCTATCATGACTTCAAGGTATATCAAATGGATGTGAATTCTGCCTTCCTGAATGGAGATTTAGAGGAAGAAGTCTACATGAAGCAACCAGAAGGGTTATCCTTAACAGATAATGTAGACTATGTTTGTAGATTAAAGAAAGCATTATATGGGCTGAAACAAGCTCCTCGGGCATGGTATTCAAGGCTGGACAAATACTTGCAAAAAAAAGGTTCAAGAAAGGGGGAGTAGACAGCAACTTGTACATAAAATCAAGTGAAGGTGAACTTTTGATTGTAGTAGTGTATGTAGATGATATCATGTTTGGAAGCAGCAAAGATGAATTAACAAAAGGATTTGCTGAAGAGATGAAATCAGAATTTGAAATGTCTATGATTGGAGAGCTTACCTTCTATTTAGGACTACAAATTCAACAAAAGAGCACAGGCACATTTATCTCACAAGAAAAATACTTAAAAGAGATACTGAAAAGATTTAAAATGAAGGACTGCAAACCTGTGTTAACTCCAATGACTACTGGATGCAAGCTTTGTGCAGATGATGGAACAACTGATGTAGATAAAAAAATTTACAGATCCATGGTTGGAAGTCTGTTATATCTAACAGCTTCTAGACTGGACATTGTGCTTGATGTAGGACTTGTGGCAAGATATCAAGCAGCACCAAAACAAAATCACTTACTAGCAATTAAAAGAATATTCAAATATCTACAAGGGACTGCACATTATGGGCTATGGTATCCAAAAGGTAAAAACTTCATTTTGACAGCATATACAGATGTAGATTGGGCCAGATGTGTCTATGACAGGAAAAGCACAAGTGGAGGTGCATTCTATTTAGGAGAGAGTCTGGTGGCATGGCTAAGCAAGAAACAAACATCTATTTCTCTATCCACAGCAGAAGCAGAATACATAGCAGCAACAGCATGTTGTACACAAGTCATGTGGATGAAGCAAACCCTCCAAGACATGAAGGTAAGCATTGATGAGCCTATTTCAATCAAATGTGATAATACAAGTGTTATAAGTATTTCTAAAAATCCTGTGCTTCATTCAAAAACTAAACATATTCCAATCAAGTATCATTTTCTCAGAGAACAAGTAGCTCAAGAAGTAGTAAAGTTGGAATATGTGCCAACAAAAGAACAGACATCAGATATATTTACAAAACCTCTTGCTAGAGAACCATTTGAATATTTGAGAGATAGACTAGGGGTAGTATCTGTAGATACTACTCTCTAATATGAAGTGAAAGCACAGTTTCAGGGGGAGAACAGAAACGAAAATATCATTCCAGGGGAAGATCAGCCAGTAAGGGAAAGCATAAAATAGGTCCTCCAGATCAAAAGCTTGTGGAAAGAGCACATCCAGCATAACAGAGTCAATGAAAAGGCTACAGAGTAACTCAGAGAGAGGACATGCAGAAAGAAAACTAGGAAATGGGAAACCCTTTGCCGTTAATGTCAAAGGGGGAGGAAAAGCAACAAAGTTGCAAAGTGCTTTTAAAAAAAGTGGTTATTGCCATCAATGCCAAAGGGGGAGACTGTTGGAAATGTTGTCATTGATGGCAAAGGAAATGAAAAAGGGCTGAAACATCATTCAAGGGGCAGAAAGGCAGCAGAGACATCAGAGGAAATAGAGACGAGAGACATCAGAGGAAACAGAGACAAAGAGAGATATAAAAAGGAAGGCAAAGGAGAAGTCTAAAGAAAGGCAAAGGAGAAGTCAAAGGAGAAGCACTTGAAACAGCAACAAGGCAAAGAGAGCATGAGATATGAAGAAGAGACAGTTTTAGAAAGGTCAGTTGATTGGAGATCTGGAGAGGCAGCAGAGGAGCTTCAGGAGCAAGGAACAACATCAGTCAAGGAGCAGAGGTATTTGATTTGAGAAACTGGTTCTAAGTGTGAGAACATATTATAGAAAGTATGAAAATAATGTTGAAAAGTTACTTCTTATGCACTGTAAAATATCCCCCTCACTCTTGAGAAGTTGTGTGTGAAAGGTTGTGCGAATGCCCTGGATATAATAAGGAATTTGGTGTTGATTGAGTAATTGTAATAAGGGTCAATGCAAATGGTTTGATTTATAAAAAGTTCTGATGCGCTGAGGATATATATTGTATCATTTGAATTGAATAAAATAAGGGTCAGTATAGATATCTGAAGATCCTCTGTTCCGAACTTAGATGTGTTGTATTGATCGAATAACTCTGAAATAAGGGCTCATCGCATCTCTATATATATATTCCTCGAAGGGTCATATGGACCAGTTGCCCCATCGCCCAAGGATCGATGTCACAAAAGGAGAGGCTAACCAGTCAAATGTGCATGGTGAATGGAGCTATGCATATATAATGATGAAATCACAATGGTGGAAATGCGATGAATAGTTATATATATATATATATATATATATATATATATATATATATATATATATATATATATATATATATATATATATATATATATATATATATATATATATATATATATATATATATATATATATATATATATATATATATATATATATATATATATCGTAAAGGAGCAAGAATATAAAAGAGTTAAAAAGAATAAAGTAGGACTTCCGAACTCGGAGTGGAGAATGGAACCGTGACCGAGAGGAACAGTGACGACAGTTTGGAACGAAACTGTGGGTTTCATCGCACCACCATCCGTCGAGCAAGTGGTTTCCACCATTCACGAGTGATTCCATAGACTGACTGACGCGTGTCCCTGAACAAAATTGGAAAACCGTTGTTTAAAGTGCGCCATCGCACGCTATAATTCGTACCAAGATGCCGAGCGATATGTGTACGAGCCATTGATCTGGATGAGGGCCATCGGACGGTGATCACACGTTGGACTTGCCCGGAGTTTAACCAAGGTACGCGGAGGATAGATAGGTACGATACGAGCATTTGATTGGTCTATTTATATATATGTGGGCCCGGAGCCAAAGGTAAGCGGTTCAATTGAATTAAAACTCGAGATATATATTCCTAAGGTCTGATACATATATATGTGCTGATATATATATATATATATATAATATCAAATCTTATATTATGCATCTATATGCGGGTTTATATGTTCAAAGGGCGGTGGGTTATACACAAAGGACCATGGATATGATACGCGTTGGTTGAAACTATACAACAGTTATATAACTGCAATGAACTGGGAACTGAATAAAAGTGAAAATGAAATAGAGAGTGAGGTTTGACGTATGAGGAAAAAAAAGAGGAAGAGAAGAGTGCTATTCGGAATATACACTGTAATTGAATGAAAGTTTTTAACTGTTTATATTGTCTGTGATGTAATTGGAAAGTCTCCAGGGAAATATAAAATCCCACTGTAAAGTTGAAATGGTACATTTTCTCTGAGTAAATTGATAAAAGAGAAGAAAATGCAGAATTGAAGAAAAAGAAATAATCAAGCAGATATGAATATTGGAGTGCAGTAAAAGAAATCAAAGGTACAAAACAGAGCTGATATCCAAGTTAAATCAGCAAATATTTCTTTATGAAAAATAGGGAGTTGAAGCTTCCTTGCAAGTTGTAGCTTGTAGATTTTGAGGTTGGAGCCTCCTGTAGGTTGGTGCTTACAGAAAACCAGTGGTGAGAGGGAGTCGGAGCTTGCTTTTACATCACAGCAATAATAAGATGTGGTTTTCTCCCTTTATGGGTTTCCACGTATATCTGGGGTCTCTGTGCATGATGTTTATGTGTTGATATGGTCTATCTAATTTGCTTGATACTTGCTGTTGTCATATTAAGTCTGTTGTTACATTATATTAATACTTGCTGCTCACATTCTAAGACTACTCACATATTAAGTTGAATATGAAATGAAGGTGTAAATAAGTTTTATTTAAAAAAGTTTTAAATGTTCATGAATGTGTTAAACTGATTCACCCCCCCCCCCCCTCAGTTTAACTAAGGGTTCAACAGAGTGCACCACATCGTGATTTTTATAATGTTAGAAAAGTTGATAACCATGTACATCACTCGGCATGCATGAACCAGAAGAATTTGCTACATTTTATCAAATCTAAGCTGAAGAAAGAACCAGACGAGGTAGTTATATTTCGAGATGGAAAATATCTCACCTTAAAGGAAGTTTTTGAGAGTTTGGACTTGCACTACAAGGAAAAGACCCTCTAGCGGAGGTTATAAAGGAGGTTTTTAGTGTTATAAAATTGGCCAAAATTGTCAAAAAAAATATGCTACTATATCCGTTTCTGGGTACAGAGGTTTTGGCGGAGCTTTTAACGAAAATTCAACACAACTAAAAAAAAATGGGCAGCTAGTGGTTATTACGAATGTTTTTTTCATTGGTGCGCTACTCTGCCTTTAACGCACCGGTGCGTACATGCCGACGATGCCCAGGGGCTGTCTTAGTCCAATGCACTGGGACGTTTAGGTGTAAAACCACACCAGGCGTAGTGTTGGTCATACAACACACGGGGCCATTCTAATTGGTCTTGGGATTTGTGCGGTGCCCATAGGTCGTATCAACACATCGGTGCACCGTATCACAAAAAGGCATTGAGATTTATAATTGGTATCGATATTCGTGCGGTGCCCGTAGATCGTAAAAATGCACCGGTGCTTATAGATACATAAACGCCCCGGTGCGCAATATCACACAAACGCACCGATATTGATAACTGGTATCGGTATTTGTGCGGTGCCCATAGCTCATATAATGACACTGGTGCGTATAGACACATAAACGCACCAGTGTATAGTTACTGACACACACCGGTTTTCATGTTGTATTTTTTAGAAACATCGACCTGTGATAGTCCAATTATTGTGATTGTTTTAAATTCATTATTCTTTAAAAGTCGACACATATTATAACAATATTCATATTAATTACATTTTTATTAATGCATTTGAATGTGATGTTTGGATTAATTTTTTATATCAGATCATAATTATTGTGGTTTTTTAAAATTCATTATTCATCAAAAGTCGACACATATATATCTTATAACAATATTCATCTGAATTAAATTTTTATTAGTGCATTTGAGAACGACAATGGAGAATGCAATAGCGACAATGGAGAACACAATAGAATCACATTTTGTGATTATATATATATATATATATATATATATATATATATATATATATATATATATCTATAAGACAATCTTTATCATACAAAATGAGACAGTTATTGGTATCCCTTTGTCTTTCAATTGGGACACTATGTCCATTACATTAAACAAAATGTCTGATTTCACAGACATATATATTTCAAAAAATAAAATGTCTTGCTTTGATATCCAAACATAGTGATCATCATTCTTCGCTTGAACTGTTTTCACTGCTAGAGCTACTTCCATGACTTGGGTTATTTTTAGGAATGTTTTGTTCATGGCGTTGATTGTTTTCTTCTTCTTCACCTTCCATCTACAAGCATAAAAATAAACTAAAATGAGTGTATATACATTGGTGAGAATAATGAAAATTGCAATATTAAATAATATACATCAATGTAAATCGAAAAGAAAAATGACGTACCATAGCAACAGTTGACTCATAAATTATACACATTCTTTCAAAACCATGTACCATGCCATCTTTCAAAATTTCATTTGTTGGCGCAATTTCATACTTTGTTTCCTGCAAGTTTTATACCCCATAACAAATCATATATTTAATATAAAAGATGTCTTTGTTCTATTAATTATAGACGAAGCTAAGTAAAACAAGATCGATAGATGCTTACAAATTCCACAATTAAATTCTGATATGCCAACATATACTCACAACCCATATTTAACCCAATTTCAATCAATTCATCTGATGGTTCTTCTTTGTATGTTAGCACCTGTTTGAAGACATTCAATGATGATTTTTTTAAAACAACTTAAAAAATACAAAAATGAAATCTAGTTAAGTTTTTATAAGGAAGTAGAAATTACTCACAAACTTAGAGATCAACCATTTTCTTCCTTGTCGTCATGTTGTATGTGCTGAATGGGTTCCATTTTCTTTTCTTTTCTGCAAGAAAATTCTTGAAAAATAATATTTAATGCTAAATTGTTTATTTATTGTACCTTATGATCGAAAAATTCAATGATTACATATTACATTTGAAGCACGTTGTTGTTGTTGGAAAGAACGTTTATACATTCGTTCCACTAGATCCCTCAAACTTTTGTAAAATTTTTCCCCTTTCGTTAACTTCCAGCACCACTCCATATGAGCTAAGGAGCAATTGATTTTCATTTGCATGTTCTATTTTTTTTTCTTTTCTTAGAACAACATTCTTTTTCTGAGTTGTTGGTCCCTGTACAACATTAAACAGATGTGAATTAGTAGACTATTTGACACATTTTATCTAATAATTTTAAGTATATTATTAATGATAATTAAAAAAAGAAATTGATATTGGATCGATAGTATTTTTTCGTTCACCTGATTCATCCTTTTGAAAATTTTCCATTAAAATTTTACGCTCTTCTGGTCTTAAATCAAAAATAATCATATCGAGCTTCGTCATTTTGTGGCTCTACATGATACACAGTAAACAATATACATTAGCTAAACTTATATATAGTTCAAAAATAATATTTTTTATAAAGAATTTACAAAAAACTTGTCTTTTTTTCTTTTTTAGATGTGTTAACAGTTTTTTGTTACTTGATCTCTTGTCAGACATTTCTTTATCAATCTAAAACATGTACCATATCATTCATTAATATATTTATAAATAAATTCTCAACTTTTCAAGTAGAAAATAAATCTCCAGGTACCGGTGCGCCTTTGACGAGGTCTGCGCCGCCTCCGGTGCGTGGGGATATTAACAATGCACCGCAAAATAGTGTAATACAACGTACGGTGCGTTGGGTATTGTAAAAAAACCGCAAAAAATAGTGTAATAGACCTAACAGTGCGTGGGGTATTGTAAACACACTGCAAAAATGGTGTAATACACCGTACGGTGCTTTCCTAGTTAAATGGAGCACCAGTGCCCTATTTTAGATTTAGCGCACCAATTTAGAAAAAATATTTTCATTTTTTTTACTACAGTACTTTCGCGGTGCGCTGTATAATACAGAGCACCGGTGCAGTATAGTACACAGGGCACACCGATAAAGAAAAATCCATTTTTTCAAAAATTCACGTAATGCCCGAATGGATTGGGATCTGACTATGCAAGTCATCTCGCGGGTTGGAAATCAATATAAAATGAAAAAACCTAATTCTAAAATCATAGAAACAGGGAAAAGAAAGGGAAAAAACAAAAAAATGAATGGTTTAAGGTAAAATGGATAAAACTGCAGAAAAAAAAGAAGTAAAAAACTGCAGAAAAAAGTTAAAAAAAAAAATCAAATTTAATCACGAGATGGTTTCAAATTCTATGATACAGGGTTTGAATCACCAGATGTTTGGTTTCTGATTGTCTAAATACTTATGTTCGAACGTATTTCGCTGCGTCCATAGTGCCCTCCTGCTCTCTTGCTCCAGGTTTGTCTCCTGCAAATATCTAGCTGAAAATTTTAGCAAAAATAGTGAAATAATGAAAAGTGTTTAGTATTTAAAGAATTATTTTATGAAATTAGATTTTTGAAAATATTTTTTCGCCCATTTTTCAAATTGCCGCTTTTTTTTTCACTTAAAGAAAATAGAGTTGTGTTTTTTTATTTGCATTTATTCCTTACCGGTGCGGAAGAGTTGTAACGCACTAGTGCGTCTTATTTATACGACGCATCGGTGCGTGTTAAGATGATAAGCGCACCAGACTGTATAAAGTTCTTAAATAATGATAATTATAAAGTATATGAATTTATTTTCATTATTTTCTAAATTTTATTATGTTACAAAAAATCGTATTATTCTCGATTTGTTATTTTACAATTAATTGCAAATTTACAAATTTAAATATTTTAATAAAATCATTTCACATTAATACAATTAAAATTTTCACATTAATAGAATTAAAATTTTACAAATATTTTACATACAATTAAAATGAAAAGTACAATTATAATTAGAATTAAAATTACAATTACAATTTTACATTAATTTCACATACATGAATTACTATTAGAATTACAACTAGCAATTGCACCACATGTTGCAAAAGAAATGACGTAAGGAAATAGCATAGGAAAGAGTAGCCTAGAAGAAATAAGTTGTTGGAGAGAAGGAACCATTGTGAAGGAATGAAAGGCATTTTTTGCTTCCATGGAAGCAGGTCGTGGAGGTTTCAAAGATATTGATGATAAGAGTTATCAACCAGAAAATTTTGTTATAGATATTGAAATAGGAAATTGTGGGTGAAAACACATATATAAGCCAACACAATATGTTCACATATATAAAAATTTTGTTATAGATTTTGAAATAGGAAATTGGGGGTGAAAATCCTTTGGTGATTAATAATTCTCTTAAACAAACATGAAATGATTAACATAAATAGAGTTTACTCCAAGTTCATCTACATATTCGAGCATTAATTTCATGCTTGTCATAAATTTTATATTATATATGAATAACAATAGTCTTGGTATACGCCCGGATGTGGGTGCATAATTCGATACAAGAGGTGGCAGCACCACTACGTGGTACATGGCCTAGCCACATGGCCACACATGGGGCCTATCCTGCAACCCTTAAATGCACCAGTTCCTCACCTCAAGTTAACATTATTGTCTCTGCCTCACGCCTTAATGCCCGTCTGGTCCATAGGCCCGAGCATTACTTCTTGGTGTCGCTCCCTCCTTCACTATCATTCGCATCCTGCTGCCTTCGTTTCTCAACTTTCCCTGCTCAAAACACATTTAACAATATTCATTTAAAAAAACAAAAATACAAATTACTATTTTAAATAAAAATAATACAAAGAATCACATTAATTACCATGGTCCTCGTGTATCTTCCTCTTATTACTTTTAAAATACCTAATGTTTGTAACTTATTCTTATTCACATAGTGTCAATTTTGTAAAACTATAATCCACAAGTCTCACTTTTTATAGCTTTGGTGGAAGGATAGAGTATCTAAATTCCCTTACCCTTTAAGAAGCATACTCAATTATTGTATCACCCACCTCGGCATCCAATCTAGACATCTTAGGTTATTCTAAATTTATCAAAGAGTATAGAATTTTTAGGGTGGTGTTCTATGTTCACTAAAATTCCCATGATGTCCATCACTATGTATGGGGTTCATTGCAACCTTGGATATATTCTGTGAGTTTTTGTGATTTTTTTTCTTGTGTTTAAAACTTATTTTTGGTTGTCACCTACTTATCATGATTCAAAACATTTTTATCATCTCAGATCCTTATAGCGTTAGATATATTTTGTGAGTTAATGTGATGTTTTGTTTGTCACAATGATTCAAAAATAAGTTATTATACCACACTATTGACTTTCTCATTGTTTGTTTTGTTTATGAATGCTTTAGAAAAACCACAGGAACATTTGATTTTACACTCTGACCTCCCTAGCATGGGTAGGGATTTCAAAAATTGGAGAGTAAATTGAGCGGTTATTGTTAGAAATTGTTGTGTAAGATGGGAAATTTGGATGGTTTGTAGAGAATATGGATGTCATAACAGATATCTATTTTGAATTTTTAGTGTCTTTGGCCACCATGCATCTAATAGGATCCATTTCAACTGAGAACGTCAATATATCACTATGTGAATGATAGCTTGTGACATCCCTCGCCATTTTCTTTGATTATGGATCATGTTACAAACTAATACTTTGTGAAATACCTAGCCATTTTCTTTCATTGTGGATCAGGTTATAAACTAGAATACATTATTGGATGAAGGGAAAGATTATGATAAAACTTGTAAAAGAACCCCTCAGGGTTATGTCAACTTACTAGTGCCAATTTTGTAAAACTATAATGTACAATAAATACTAAGTGGGTTTTTTCTTTTGTAAGTTTTGTTTGAATTGAAAAATAAAAAAATTATAAAAGCTAAAATTATGTAGTAAAAAAATTTGTTTAAAATTTCAGAATAAAAAGTTGAGTAAGTTTGACATCATATAATATGAAATTTGTTTATGATTATAAAGTGAAAAACATGTAATAATTTTTAGCTACAATTAGGTAATTAAAGATACGTATATAGTTTTTTTTTAATAGAAGAACTTTGATATTCACTAACAAAAAGAAAATCGGATAGATTATGTATGTAGTTACAAACTATTACAATTAAGTAATTAAAGGTATACTGAGTGTTATTTAAGAAATGATAATTATGAACATTCATTATTATTGATCAAGATAAATCATTTCCTGTGAAATAATTTAATAAACTATATTCCACATGAATACCTAGGTCAATACCATGGGTTGTTTTTATAGTTTATTATTATTTTATTTATTTTATTTTGACCTAGTTAAAATGTTCATTACATTATGTCAATCTTTTTATTTAATTTACTTTTATTTTTATTTTTGTGTAATTTGACACAGCCAAAACGTTAAACATGACATTACAACATCTCTGTTATACACCTAAAATCAGTCTAGCTTATTAAAAAAAAAAAAACTAACATTATAATTTTTTTTATAAAACTATTTACTTGTGGATCTAATGGCCTAAAACATTTCAATTGTCTAGCATTTGATCTAATGGCTCAGACATGGACATATTGGCAGCTAGGGAAGTTGTTTTCAAATAAGGTCAATACCATGGGCTGTTTTTACAGTTTATTATTATTTTCGTTTTCTATTTAATTTACTTTTATTTTTATTTTTGTGTAATTTGACATAGTCAAAATGTTAAACATGAAATTACAACGTTTCTCTTATACACCTAAAATCAATCTAACTTATTAAAAAGAAAAGAAAATAAACTAACATTATAAATATATATATATATATAACTATTTACTTGTGGATCTAATGGCCTAAAACATTTCAATCGTCTAACATTTGATCCAATGACTCACACATGTACACATTGGCAATTAGGAAAGTTGTTTTCAATACATTATTGGATGAAGGGAAAAATTATGATGAAACTTGTAAAAGAACCCCTTAGTGTTATGTCAACTTACTAATGCCAATTTTGTAAAACTATAATGTACAGTAAAGACTAAGTGGGTTTTTTCTTTTGTAAGATTTGTTTGAATTGAAAAACAAAAAAATTATAAAAGCTAAAATTATGTAGTAAAAAACTTTGTTTAAAATTTCAAAATAAAAAGTTGAGTAAGTTTGACATCATATAATATGAAATTTGTTTATGATTATAAAGTGAAAAACATGTAATATTTTGTAGCTATAATTAGGTAATTAAAGATATGTATATAGTTTTTTTTAATAGAAGAACTTTGATATTCATTAACAAAAATAAAATCGGATAGATTATGTATGTAGTTACAAACTATTACAATTAAGTAATTAAAGGTAAATTGAGTGTTATTTAAGAAATGATAATTATGAACATTCATTATTATCATTTCCTGTGAAATAGTTTAATAAACTATATTCCACATGAATACCATGGGTTGTTTTTATGGTTTATTATTATTTTATTTATTATTTTGACCTAGTTAAAATGTTCATTACATTTTTTGTGTAATTTGACATAGTCAAAACGTTAAACATGACATTACAACATCTATATTATACACCTGAAATCAATCTAGCTTATTAAAAAGCAAAAAAAAAACTAACATTATAAAAAAAATTATAAAACTATTTACTTGTGGATCTAATGGCCTAAAACATTTCAATTGTCTGGAATTTGATCCAATGGCTCAGACATGGACACATTGACAGCTAGAGAAGTTGTTTTCAAATAAGGTCAATACCATGGGTTGTTTTTACAGTTTATTATTATTTTCGTTTTTTATTTAATTTACTTTTATTTTTATTTTTTTGTAATTTGACATAGTAAAAATGTTAAACATGACATTACAACATTTCTATTATACACCTAAAATCAATGTAACTTATTAAAAAGAAAAGAAAAGAAACTAACACTAGCAATTGCACCATTATCAAATGTTGCAAAGGAAACGCCGTAAGATTCTTATGTGGAATACAATTGTTCATAGGACTAAAGATGCAATGACTCCAAGCAAACTGGAAATAAGAAGTTTTCAATATATTGATGTTGATTGGCAAGATTTGAAGATGAGGCGGTTGACGCCGCCATTGTAAGGATACTTCGAGTGATTCTTATGTGGAATACAATTGTTCACAGGACTAAAGATGTAATGACTCCAAGCAAACTGGAAATAAGAAGTTTTTGATATATTGATGTTGATTGGCAAGATTTGAAGATGAGGCGGCTGACGCCGCCATTGTAAGGATACTTCGAGTTGGAAAAGCTGGTACTCACAATCCTGCAAATCGAAGGCGTACAAGCTCACAAAAATGGGTGTGAGCTTTCCTTGGTTTCACGCAAATGGTAATTTATTTAATAAACATGTAAAATAAACCAAATCTAACTTAATACCACAACAAAATTTTATTACAGAATTATGAATAAATTATTTCAATATATGATGGCAGATTTTAAGAGAATTAAATTATTTCGAACAAGTTTTCGTCCAACATTTTTCCATCAACATTAAATTTTCAAGGTCTTGTTAATAATATCTCACTAATTAATATTCTTCCATTCAACATTAAAGTTTTAGTTTACAGTAACCAATCATTTTTTTAATTTATCCGATCACTTTGCAACTATTGAGTTAAATCTGTGCGATTAAATTTCGAAACGAAACTGCCAACGCCAACAAGATTCTTAGAGAGAACAGTGGACCATCATTCACATCAGCCTAGTTACATATACAGAACTTAAATCTATTAGTTCTTTAACAAAAAAACACTCTAGAATTAGTTATTTATAAATCATCCTAACATACTTATCGAATCTTCAAACATCTTTATTTGCTTTTCGGCATTATTTTTTCCCTACTATTCCATTAAAACATTTTTCTTTAGACACAGATTTTTATCTTCACGATTCTGTTATAGCACGTTTAGGAGGAAAAAAGCAGCGGTTGGTTAGAGTTCATATAATTAAAAACATAAAACAAAAATTAAAATTACCAGATATTTTAAATTTAGTATCTTACACAAACATCTAATTATTTTATGGCATGAATTATAAATTCATATTAACAAGAACTAAACCAATAAAATAAAATACTGTAAACTAATATAAGATTATAAACTGTTCCATGCAAAAAAAAACATAATAATAAAGTCATCTCTCTCGCTTCTAAATGGAATATTTTGAAGCTGGAAATATTTCTGTGTTCCACGTCCCTCTAGTGTATAAATTCCTTCACAGACAGTATTTAATCTTCGGAAAAATCGGTGAAGTCCAATGCTATAAGAGAAGAAATGTGTGCAGGAATATGCTGCAGTAAAGTAATACGTTCTAGAGAAGCCAATGATCGGATCAGCTGTGACAATGGGGGAGGTATCCCCATCTGCAATTCTCTGAATGTAAGGCGCCAGATGGGTACGAGACACAAGAGGAACAGAGGACTTGAAATAATGAACTAGAGCTGGGTGTCCATGGAAAACGCCCAACTTTTTCAAATACTCAGTTAAGCCATTGCGTTGGAGGATGGCCTCCAGAATCTCTCGCTGGTCAAACTCTTTCTGCATTTTCTGTCAATTCTTCGAATTCTTTTTTCAATAAGTTCCTCGCGGGTATGACTACTTTCCTACCTATTTATTTTTCCCAAGATTAAGCACTGCAGCTGTCCCTCTGTGTTCATATTCATTATAGATTTCAAATTTTGAAAATATTTGGAAATGTGAGAGAGAAATCAGGCCAACTGTAGGGTGAAATAATTTATTTTCTTTCTGTAAATCAGATTTTTCCAAAATGTTCTCACAATCTTCAATTAAATTAAATTAAATTCTGATTTCATAAAACCCTATATTTTTCCAAAATGTTCCCAAAATTTTCAATTAAATAAAATTGCAATTTCACAAAGCCCTTTCTGTGAAATGAGACAATAATAACTGCATTACAATGTATCATATCCCGATCACTGACCAATAAATTGCCGGACCGACAAATGGAGTTTCCTATATAGCCACACGATACCTGAGCGTAGCAACACATGGCAGCCATGCTACTTCTCTTCTTTAACTATTCCATTATCTATAATACCACCATTACAGTTACATTACCTGAGAACGGGACCAAAAAGAAAATAAAACCAATTACAGCCACAATGGGTATGTGCTCCCTTGCGAAAACATGGTGGAGGTGGGGTTGGGATGTGGCGTTATCAGTCCCCCTGTTGCTCATGCTTCCTTCAATAATCTCTTTCTCCAAACTCCTTCGAATGTTTTTCATCACACGCCCTGAGCCTGTTCGGGGAAAGGTAGTTCTCATCACAGGAGCGTCTGCAAATCTGGTGGTGGTGGCGAGGCGGCGGAATCTACTGGAGGAAGTAGCCAAGGAATGCAAGGTTTACGGTGCACAGAATGCTGTTGTTTTCCCGGCTGATTTAACCAAACCCCAAGATTGCAAGAGGATTGTGGAATTCACAGTTTCCACCTTTGGACAGTGTATGGATTTCTTTTCTTTTCTCTCTGTTTATCGATTTATGTAGTGTCATTTTATATTTACCCAGAATAGATTCATCATGTCAATTCTGGTGAAAGAAAAAATTCAAATAAAATGAAAAGAAAAAATCCAGGCCGAGTCCTGTTTAAAATAAAATCCACGACATACAGACCGTCAACGCTTCCCTTTCAGTCACTGGGAGACCAATTACATGGACGCCCATCTTCCGGGAAAGGCTCTTTGCCATTCTGCAAATTAAATGCAAATTTTCAAAACCAGAGATATCCTGACAAACACAACACGCAAACAACAAATTTTCAAAACCAGAGATATCCTGACAAACACAACACGCAAACAGAAAATCGTTGTTGAGGCATACCTTGAGCCAGTGACGTACTTCACTCTTGTAACCAGTCGCAAAGATTCGAGTTTTGAAATCCTCTTCAACACCGTCTTCGAACACGACCCCGATAGCCGTAACGCAGATGAAATTTGGGACGACCTGCTAATGCTAGTGCTATTAACTAACTTCAGTCAATGACAACCGTCAGATCCAAGACTTACGAACCAAGGCCGGATCTCTTGCCACCTCGCCAAATAATAACTAATTCAAATCAACGTGTGAGGATGTTTCAATCGTCTAACAAAAAATTTAACGGTGCAAACGAAGGACAGGTAAGTAACAGGTGAGTTCTTTTCAAATAAAGACGCCTACGACGTAATTATAAAAAAAAAATATAAAACTATTTACTTGTGGATCTAATGGCCTAAAACATTTCGTCTAACATTTGATCCAATGACTCACACATTGACACATTGGCGCCTAGGAAAGTTGTTTTCAAATAAGAACGTAATTACAATTTTAATTTTACATACAACTACATTTACAATTTTACATAGAATTACATTTGCAATTACAATTACAATTTTACAAATATTTTACATACAATTCAATTAAAATTACAATTACAAATACAATTACAATTTTAGAATTTTACATACAATTACAATTTTACAATTTTTCATATATACAATTACAATAATTTAGAATAAAATTAAATATTACAATTACAATTAAAATTTTACATTAATAAATATTTTACATACAATTACAGTTTAAATTACAATAAGTACAAATACAAATACAATTTTACAATTTTACATACAATTAAAATTTAAATTACAATTACAATCAAGACATAATATTTAATAAAGATCATGGTCATTTAATATTAAATTAATTAATTAATAAACAACATCACGATCATGATAACCATCGTACAAACATCATATTCGACTAATAAACACATTCAAACATCAAATTAACATTATATATTAAGATCATCACAACACAAACATCAAATATACATCTCAATATGTCAAATAACTCATGCTATCACATATACACATCTATTTGCAAGCTAAACATTAAATGAACATATCTAACATGACCTAACAATATGCGCCACATCATGATGATCACCAACATGAAAATTAAGTACAACTCAAACATGAACATAAAATACATGGACCATATCCATATATATATATATATATATATATATAATTGAATAATGTTAAAAATATACAATTGTAATATAAATGTCATGGATCAGGCGCTGGTGGTAGTATAACAACATCAATAGCAGTACTACAAGTGGATGCCTACTTAGTATTGTGGTGACATTCACGGTCCGTCACCAATAATGATTTATAGTGACGGATAGCGACCGTCACCATTTCATATGAGCAATGGTGACGGACAATAGCCTCTGTCACCAAAAAACTGAACGTCACCAAAGGTGGCGTCGCCGAAAGTATGTGTTGTGGTGACATTCAAGGTCCGTCACGAATATTAATTACAATGACGGATAGTGACCGTCACCATTTCATATGAATAGCAACGATTTTTTGTGATGGACCTTTCATGGCCGTCACTATTGGTGCATATATATGGCGACGTTCATTGACCGTCACCATAAACGCATTGGTGACATTAATGTCCGTCACGAATAATGACTATAATGACAAACAATGACCCTCACCATTTCATATAAACAACAACGATTTATGGTGACGGACCTCATGTGAAGTTCAAATAATATTTATGCAGAGTAATGAATGCGAATTGCAAATAATGTAATAAATGGTGCTCATAGTATAATGATGCAAAAAAATGAAAATGGATGTGGCATAAAAAATTCTCACACCCAGCAAATGATGTTCATAGCTCCCATGGCATTGTAGCAAAATGTGTGGGATGTGATAGGTCCTTCGACGTGAATACTATAAAAAATAAAAGCAAAAATTTAATAGCTACTATTAGAAAAGGGGATATTTTCATTAAATTTTACCCAAGAAAGTAAAATGTTAAAATCCGGCATAAGGCAATAGCCAAATTTTAAAAGCATAAAATGTAGGCTCTGATATTTAGAAACTTCACCTTTAAATTATAATATCCTGATGTCTTAGAATAGAAAAAACTAGTAACAATTTGTACTCTAAGTTTTCAACACTTAATATACCTATCCTCATAAAAGTGGGGCCCCATGACTAATAGAACAGGCTACAAGAAAATGGGTGTTGATACAAATACTTCATGCTTTGTTCCTCTTGAAATACAGGTTTGAATGAATACGAATGTAGTTCCAAACTTCTAAATTCAAAAACCAATTTCATGTTTTTCTGTAATCTTGTTTTATGCCCTGTTGCATAGAAAGGGTAGAGTAGTCCTTTCCAGGATATGAAGAGCACAATCAGGTTGCCCAATGTGAGAAATATGTTGATTCCCTGCAAAACCCATTGTTACAAAAAAGGTTGTGCTTGATTGATTCGGAGATAAATCTAGGAATTAGAATTGCACTATTGGTGTGACATACTACCATCTGCTTTGGAGGATGAATCTAGGAATTAGGCTTGAACTATCGGTGTGGCATACTACCATCTACTTTGGAGATAAATCTAGGAATTGTACTTGCACTATTTGCGTACCATCTGGCTTTTGGTAAAATGATTGCAAATTTTCACACATTTTTCCCTTTATGTTCAATCATCAACTAAACTCTATGAAAAACACAAAATGTTGCAATGACAAGGACTTCAAGTTATCTCTCAAAAGAAGCGCTTGAACATCCAACCGGTTGTAATTTCTTACTTTCGTATCCCTATATTTTATACAGTTTTGTACTAATGCAACATGATTGAATATGAGGAACAAGCCTGGAATTTGACGTCCTACAAGATGTTTTTTCAATTTTAAACGTATTTCACGGCTGTGGAAAATTTTCAAACATAAAATGTGACATGTGAGAAATTCTACACTGTAAATTTGACATATATATATTTACCTTTCCTGTCATAAATTCTAATGAGTGGTGGTTTAAATAGAGGTTAAGTTAGAAAATATGTTTAGTTGCAGCGCCTATTTCTTATCACCATTTGTTGGTCAATTGGTTGGAAATGAGATTCTTATAGATATAAAAAAGAATACAGAGAAATATTAGATAGTGGAATACCTTCAAACCTACCTCTTATTTGTTATAAAAAAATGTATATAACAATAAAACAAAATAAAGTTCATGAATCTACATAAAACATAAAGTGGCAGGCATGAAAAACAAAGGACTGTCATCAAATTTCCATATAACAAGCAAGATAAATTTGAAATTCTGGGCCTGATGAGGAAGTCATCAGAAAAATTCTTTGAGATTTGAAAGTCAAAAGGATATAATCCGGCTCTTTTTGACGAATTTGTGGATAGTCTGAGATGTATATATTCCTTTTATATAAATATATATGACTTTTTTTTCTTTGAAAAGAAAATGATAGTAGATTTTCAGAAGTTATAGTGTACCCCTAATGATCTTAAATACACAACTAGAAGAAACACCTTATTCAAGCAAGTCTTGGGGATGCATTGGCACACCCGAGATTTTGTAGCTGCGGAAAAGATGTGCAAAAGGAATAAAAACACCATGCATTCAACATATCAAAATTCTTTGACCTGACTCTCAAGTCTATCACCAAAGACTTGGTGAGGCTACATAAAGACATTTCCCTCTAGTCAGGTTCTGATGACGTGCACCACTATTGAGGAGGGCACCGTTCAAGATGAGCCAATCAAGGCTAGTTAGAACCTAGAGTCTATTCCTCTTTTTGTCCGGGAAACTATGGCATGTTCCCATTCTCCTCCTGTCTATGTTCTCTTGTGTTCTGCTATCTACAGTCATGCTAGTATGCTTATCTATCTTCTATTATGTTTTTTCTATCAAGCCAGATACTTTGTGGTAATATTTGTGTCTGAACGCTATGTCGGCTTCCTCAAAAGACTGCCTTTGTAGTTAAGTCATGATATACCGGAAATATATCTCCCTGGTCTATATTTACTATGACCATGACAGAATTAAAGTAGACATGAGACTAATTGTTGAGTGCACTGCAGATTTATTAGAGGAGAAATATATATACACTCACATGGACAGTTATAGGAAAAACAATTTAACTGAATTGAAAACCGATTACTAACTAAGTCCAAACTAAATCTTTAACACTCCCCCTTAATTTTGAGGGTTACATTGTTTTATTCCTAACTTTTGACATTGAAATTCAAAATTAACTTTTCCTAGCAGTTTGGTGAAAATATCCACTAACTGCTCCTTGGAATCACAAAATTTGAGAACAATTTCACCATTCTTGACGAGTTCATGAATGAAGTGAAAACAACTATCGATATTTTTGCTCTTTTGATGAAATACATTGTTCTTTGACAAGGAAATAGCGGAAGTGTTGTCACAAAGGATTGAAATAGGTTCATTTTCTTTGTATCCGAAGTCAGAGAGAAGTCTCTTTAGCCACATTGCTTGACATGATGTTTAATTTGCTACAACGTACTCAGCCTCTTTTGAAGATAACGCAACTATGTGCTGATTTTTGGATGACCATGAGATCAAGTTTCTTCCAAATAAAAAAGCATCGCTAGAAGTGCTTTTCCGATCATCAATACAACCTGCATAATCACTGTCTGTATAACCAACAAGTTTACCATCTGTAGAGGTTTCATATGATAAACCATAAGTAGATGTACCTGCAATGTATCTTAACACCCTTTTTCCAGCTTTCCAATGACAGTCTTTAGGAGATTCCATAAACCTGGAAATATAACTAGCTGCAAATGTTATATCAGGTCTAGTAGCAGTAAGATACATAATACTACCAGCAAGTTGCTTATAAAAAGTTGCATTAACAATAATACCCACATCATCTTTACTTAACTTTGTACCAAATTCAATAGGAGTATCCACTAGTTTACACATGTCCATCTTAAACTTTTTCAAAATGTCAGTAGCATACTTGTGTTGACTCATAAAAATACCATTGTGTGTTTTTTTCACTTCAACACCTAAGAAGTATGTCACTAATCCAAGATCTATCATTTCAAATTCATTTTTCATTGCAGCTTTAAATTCATCTAACTGCATGTTACTTGTATAAATTATGTCATCAACATAAAGACACAATATCAAAATATTACCTTGATGATCATTCTTGATATACAAAGTGGGCTCATGGTCGTTTCTTCTAAAACCATTATTCAGCAAGTAACGGTCTATTCAGCTGTACCAAGCTCTTGGAGCTTGCTTCAAGCCATACAATGCTTTCTTCAACATGTACACCTTATGTTCTTGATTTTTTATTTCGAAACCAAGTGGTTGATAAACATACACTTCTTCGTTCAAAACACCATTCAAAAAGGCAGAATTTACATCCATTTGGTAAATAGGCCACTTTTTTTGTGATGCAATAGCCAATACAAATCGAACTGTATCAATTATTTCTACAGGTGAAAATGTTTCACCATAATCTATGCCAAGTTGCTGTGAAAAACATTTGGCAACTAATCTTGCTTTGTGCTTATCAACTTCACCTCTCTCATTTAACTTTGTTTTAAAAACCCATTTGACACCTATAGAATTTTTATCATCAAGTAGATTAACCAAATCCCAAGTTTGATTTCTTTCAATAGCATCGATTTCATTTTTCATTGCATCTACTCATTCTTTGTCCTTTATAGCCTCTTCAAAACAAGTAGGTTAAAATGAAAGAAATGCAAATTTACAATATCATCAACATCATCTTGTGCATAAATATAACTTAAGTTTCTCATTTTAGGATTATCAGAATCAAACTCAAAAGATGATGAACTGCTACTGCTTGATGAACTACTACTGGTTTTGTCTTGAACCTGTAATATTGGAGTGCTTGTTGCAGGTGCTTAATGTTTGTCTAACAGAATAAAAGGATTAGGACAAGTATTGTTCTCCATTTCATTCCAAGACTTGTCTTCCAGAAATTTCACACCTCGACTTATGACAAACTTCTTAGTTATAGGATTAAACAATCTGTATCCTTTATATTGATTACTATATCCTATAAAAATATACTTTTCGCTCCTATCATCAAGCTTTTTTTCTCAATTTTTTTGGAACATGAGCGAAAGCAATACAACCAAATACGCGAAAGTGTGAAACAATTACCTTTTTTCCACTCCATGCTTCTTCAGGTACAAAATTTTGAACACTAGAAGTTGGCGATCTATTTAAAATATATACAGAACATGCAACTGCTTCAGCCCACAAATCTTTAGACAAATTTCGTGTTTTGAGCAAACTTCGAGCCATATTCATAATTGTATGATTCTTTCTTTCTGCGACTCCATTCTGCTGTGGAGTATAACTTGTTGTAGTTTGTTTTTTAATACCATGTTGTTTGCAAAAATCAATGAATTTGTTAGATTCATACTCACCTCCTTTATCAGACCTGAGAATTTTAATCATTGATTTTTGCAAACAACATGGTATTAAAAAACAAACTACAACCAGTTATACTCCACAGTAGAATGGAGTCGCGGAAAGAAATAATCAGACAATTATGAATATGGCTCGAAGTTTGCTCAAAACACGAAATTTGTCTAAAGATTTGTGGGCTAAAGAAGTTGCATGTTCGGTATATATTTTAAATAGATCGCCAACTTCCAGTGTTCAAATTTTTGTACCTGAAGAAGCATGGACTGGACAAAAGGTAACTGTTTCACACTTTCACGTATTTGGTTGTATTGCTTTCGCTCATGTTCCAGAAAAATTGAGAAAAAAGCTTGATGATAGGAGAAAAAAGTATATTTTTATAGGATATAGTGATCAATCTAAAGCATACATATTGTTTAATCCTATAACTAAGAAGTTTTTCATAAGTCGAGACGTGAAATTTCTAGAAGACAAGTCTTGGAATGAAATGGAGAACAATGCTTGTCCTAATCCTTTTATTTTGTTAGAAGAACATCAAGCACCTGCAACAAGCACTCCAAGATTACAGGTTCAAGACAAAACTAGTAGTAGTTCATCAAATTGTTTTCTTTGAGCAACAGTCATTCCAACAATTGTATTTGCTTCAGGTTCTGTGAACCCCAACTCTACTAATTCCCAACACCCTAAGCCTTGTAAGCATGCTTGCATTTTAAGGCTCCAAAAATCATAATTTTTCCAACTAAATAGAGGCGTAGGAATGGAAAACTGACTCGTCGAAGCCATGTTTGGAGCAATGAGAAAGTTACAAATTTAAAACACCTTTTCTGCACTCTCTTTTCCAGCAAAAAACAAATTTAAAAACAACACGCATTACTACAATAAAATCTCCATGTTGTAACTTGGCAACAAATATTCATGCAATATGCGGTATTCCTCTAATTCAGGACAAACAAGAACAGAGGGCAGCGGAAATGCGGCATAACCAATAAACAGTCTTAACTACACAACACAAGGCTTCAATAAGACTCCACAAACCCGCATTCCAATATCTCCAAGGAAAAAATAACAAGCAAGAGGACAAAAGACACTCCGCTAAATTCAGAACGAGCTCAATAACAAACTGCAACAATAACAAATTTCTTCATGCTTTAAATTCATAGAGTAAATTTGACCTCAAATTAATATGATCATCAACAATGAAGCTCTGCATCCTCTCCACACACGCAGCAGGGTCAAATGCTGCTCTTTTCTCTGCAGCAGAGAAACAGAGTCTCCTCACTCTCGAACGTAGCAAGAAGAGGAACCAAGTCCTTGATTCTATAGCAAATAGGCTCACTCTCGAACACATCAAGAAGAGGAAGAAAGTCGTTGATTCTACAGCAAATAGGCTCACTCTCGAATGCAACAAGAAGGAATAAAGTCCTTGATTCTACAGCAAGTATGCGGCTCTTTCTTCTCCACTCCTTGGAATACCCAACACTAAGCCGCTCCAACAAGTTCGAATGCCTTTGCCCAAGAAGAACCCTAATGGCTCCGATACCATTACAGAATTAAAGAAGACATGAGACTAATTGCTGAGCGCACTGAAAATTTATTAGAGGAGAAATATATATACACTCACATGGACAGTTATAGGAAAAATAGTTTAACTGAATTGAAAACCGATTACTAACTAAGTCTAAACTAAATCTTTAACAGACCACTCGAGAAATTTTTGTAATCTCTGTAAATACTCTCTTTATAATATAATTCTGTTGCTTTTACTGACAAAACACATATTGCAGAATGTTCATGTAAATTTTGGCCAAAACCTGGTATACAAGTAGTGATTTCAAATCCAAAGGTTCCTCATACTCTAGCAAGTTTATGTGAGGCAGAGATTGGATTTTTTTTGAGGTGGTAGTGGAAAATTACTTTTACCGTCAATGTATAAAATTGTCATGATATTTCCACAACATATAGCTCGTTCAATTCTTGTGAAGGACAAATTGGGTTTGTATTCCTTTCATTCCTAATGGGACATTTGTTTTCTTTGAATAAATTTAATGGATACTATTTATGGAAAGAATGCACCGCATGGATAAAGAAAGAAACACATGAGTCATTTGCAGAATTTAGATTGGCAGAGTTCATTGCTTGGCAATATTTTTCTATAACATGAAGGTGATTCCAAAGCTTTCCTGATGCAACTAACATGTTGTTAGAAGGACGAAAGTTTGGCGAGGCTCTAGAACTTCTCGTAAGAGACCCAGAACACAAAATTCCATGGCCCCGGCCTCGCCTAAGTGGGGAAAAATCCCTTCGAAAGAGCCATCACCCCTTCCTTCCTAATAGTCTTCATCAAGCAATCCACAGAGCCTCTGTACTCCTCCCCTGTCTGGTTCATCATCCTGGTCTTCACCACGTCAACAGGGCAGCTGAGCACAGTTTCCAAAAGTTCGAACATCATGGACACCAGCATGTGCGCGACCACATTATCACCGCAAATCCCACGCTCGACAATTTCCCCCTTGGCCTGGTCATAGCAAGCCAAATCCCCTATGTTCACCAAGAAATCCCTCTGCACATTTCGCAAAACCTCCCTCCAAAGCCCGACCATGCCCTCCACCCTCACGATCTTCGCAAACGTATATGCCAATCTATTGTACCTGGGATTAACCAAACAACCGTCCGCCTGCATCCTGACCTTAATAAGATTTGCAGGGCTCGCAACGACCTGCAATGATTAGACGAGGTTTTAAATCCGCACAAAAAATTCCATGTTGTCCCAAGAGGCATATCCAAATGTTATTTCACATACAAACAAGCATTGGAAAATAGGGCTGAGAATGGGTACGATATTTGAACTCTAGACCCGGTCGTCAAAAAGAATAATGGGTTTTGTCGGCCTTTTTTGTACCTGACTGATAATGCCCGAGAGGCCTCCGATGAGGGCCTTGCTGAGAAGGGGCAAAGGTTTTTCTTGATTGCCAGAAGTTTTTGGGTTGCAGAGTTGCTCGTAGGAGAATATGCAGATGGTAGTGTAGAATGTGTGGCAGATAAGGGCAGGGGAGAGGCCCTTGTAGAGGGATGTTATGCCCTCCTGACGGGCAAACCCCAGGGTTGTTGGGAGTGAACCCTGGCGTTTAAGAGTAGATGAGGAGTTGCAGGCGGGTTTTAGTGGTGTCAATTGGGAAAGAGGATGTTTCGGCTACGATAGCGGAGGCGTAAGTCAAGCCTAGGCGGAGAGGGATGGAATCCAATTTCCGTTATTGTCGTTTCTTCTCTAACACGGACATGGCTGAAGATCTTTGGCGACATGGCCTATACAGATCAATCTCGATTATGTATCTGGACAATCATAAAACCGTCATAAACCCAAATCCATCATTTTCTTTTTCCCGTTACTCCTCGAAGGAATTGATAATATATAAATGTGAAGTATGATGAGACATGTTCAGAAGGCGAACCTTATTTTCTGGGCTATTAAATGCGGCTGGGCATATACAGCCCACCATTATATTTAAATGAATTTAAATCCAATGGTGGGCAGTATATGCCCAACCGCATTTAATGGCGGATAGCCCAGGAAATACACACCAGACATATAGGACGAATCCATCTGTTACACTTGTCAATTTTTTACTCGACAGAAGGGCGATGAGGAAATGTTTTGATTGGTTGGGGTGAATAGTGTTTGCTCACCCCACTCCAACAAAGATAACGCCTCCGGCGTAAATATGATGTGTTGTTTTTAGCAGCCGTCTAATTACGAGACTTATGGGGATGTTAGCCTCCAATTTATTAGAAATAAGAAAATTATGTGTTGAATTTGTAAAATTTAAGTGATTTATAATTTTTTTTTTTAAGTAAAGTTAAAAAGTGGACAAATTAAACCGTTTTTGTATTAGTAAGTTAAAGTTTCACTTTATTCTATTAATTTATATATTTTTTAATTATAGTGATCAACATATTTTTAAAATAGATTAAAATAATTAGATAAAAATTTTATGGTTAAAATCCCCATTAATCAAGTATAACTATAATGACACATTTTAATTGTTCCACATTTTGTGTTTTTTTTTTTAGAAATTCAAAGATATAATTCCTATGATATTGTAGTTTTTGTTCTTTAAATTGTATTGTTGAATGCAAAATTAGATTCAATGCCTTTAAAAAATCCAAGGCAATTGGATTGTGCATATTGCACAACCCAAACCTACAATTTCAACAAATTTGTACTAGATTTTACTCAAAATTGCCCAAAAGATAAAATAAAATAAAATAAAAAATAAAATAAAATAAAAATGAAAAAAAAAAAAAAAAAATCAATCAAATGGTTAAACCACACTTAACTATAACTTCCAACAAAATTCATATCAAATTTGGAAAAAAAATAAAAAAATTTATCCACTTTTTAATTTACTTAATTAATATTTATTTCATTATTTTTTACTTTATCATCAAACAAAATAAATATTTATTTTATTTAAATTTACATTTTAAAATTCATTCAAATTCAAAATACAAGTTACTAAATAAACATTCAAATTACAAATTAGATAAGTTTAAATAAATCCCAATAAACCAAAATACTAGTTCTTAAATTCGCATTCAACTTGAAAATATTTTTAAAAAATTCCAATAGCTTTGATTCCCAAAAAAATCAAGTAACCCAAACTACAAGTTCCTAAGTAAGCATTAAAATTATGAGTTATGGGACTGTAAGGAATTTTTGGGACTATGAACTATGAGATGATGGATAGTGATAGGTATGGAGCTTTCGGTGCAAATGATTTCATCTGAACTATGTTTCTCGTTGTGATCAGTCCAGATTTTTCCGACTCTGACCGTCTTGTTATCGAGCTAGGAAAATGTTTTTGTAATTATACTAATATAGTATGCTTTTTAGGTGACTGCACACAGAACAATTTTTTTTTTTTGGCTTTCTGCTACTAGTAATTTTGGGTTTCTTTTTGTTCCGGTAGGAATACCTAGACACGTGTGGATATAAGGCTCGTGCGGAGTATAAGCTTATCAATTCTTATTATCAATTTTTTGTTTTCTCGAAAATAAAGAAAGATTTCATGTAACTCAATATTTTCTAGAAGATAAATATTGTAATTTCTTATGTTATTAAGTCTGAACTGGCACATAATATATTTCTCTCTGAAAAAAAATAAGCATTCAAATTGCAAACATTTAAAAAGATCCCAATAGCTTTAAAGCCTCTACCTATACCATATGAGTATGGAATTGTTAAATGTCACAATTTATAAGGGTTGGGAGGGCCCAGTGAAAAGGGCATACCCTCACAAATTTTCAACGTGGAAATTTTCGAGAGTGTGACTTATAAAGGATGGACTCTATATGAGGTTAAAGACGTCAAGGTCATTTTAGAGGGTATAATAATTTAACAATGGTTTTTTCTATTATAAATATCTAAGTTTGAATAAAGGTTTTACGTACAAAGTATTATCAAAGTTCTCAATGCATGTGGTGGACTTTCCATGAGGTTATGACGTGAAGGTTTGCTTTAGAAGGTCCAATCATTTAAGATACTTTTTAAGGTGTAAATGATAAGTTTGGACAAAGGACTTAAATACAAAGTATCGGCAAAAGGTCTTAAATACCAAGAATTGCAGAATGTTGGTTAAAGGACCATCTTCATTCAACCATTTGTTTAGGAAAAGGAATTTTTCTTATACAAATTATATATGGAACCCTTTCAACATTGTATATATTGTTAATTCAATAATTATTAATCGTCTTTTTTAACATAGATATTTGCTTGTTTGTTTTATATAGGATTAGATTCAAATGGAAATTGTAGAAATTTGCTGAATAATGAAGATTTATCCACCGAGATTATCTTGATCACATACTAATTCTAATTCATATGCAACACATAACCTCTTCTACAATCAAACATCAATTTGCGGAAATGGAAACAGTCGCATGCGCACATAAACACAATATGTAATGGGGAAAGCTTATAGCTGAAAACCCCAGCTATTTGTATATTATAATAGAAGAGAAACATGTAACAATCTCAGTACAATACTCCTCACAAGTACTCAGTACTGTCTCCAAAAGTTACACACAAACTAGCTTGGTTTTGAACAAGTCACAGGTTCAAAACTCATCCACTAATTGCCTGCCTCTATTGCGCAATCAAGGCCGGTCTAATGAGAGATCCAAGTTCGAATCTCACTGGCTCCAACTGCGCAATCATCATTGGCAATCTCCTCCAATGCTTGTGCAAATCTCATGCACAACTGTTGTCGCAACTAATAGCAAACTCACCCTTTCATCTACCTCTTCCACCGGTCTCCACTGAACTGTCCATGCACTGTAGTGAACTGATGTGTTCTTGAGTTGAATAATGAGTTAATAATTAGTGAATTAAATAATATTTAATTCACTCCACTCATTACTAGTTTATTAGCTAGTTAAACTAATCACAACTAGTTCAACTAAGTTAAACCGAACACAACTCCACCAACTGTCCCATCAACTCCACCAAACTCTGCCACTGAAGTCCTAACTGAAGTCAACCATGCATGAGCTCACCAAACCCCAAGGAATAGCGTAATTCCTTCTGTCAGATGCATGAGCCACTTCCGTAGCTCCAACTGAAGTGCTGTGAGAGAATAAACTGAAGTTTAGAGTCCAAATATTATTAAGGGCTAATAATATTTGACTGACCTATTTTTAGACAGGCAGTCTAAAAATAGACTTCGACCTGTATGTCTAAAAATAGAGGTCCATCTATTTTTAACAACTCGACCAATCATCCAAGAATAGCATACTGCAACTCCTAGACCATGCTCCATATGTCTAAAAATATACATAGTCTAAAAATAGACTTTGCGCCAAAATAGCCTGCGGGCCCACTTAGTGAAGGCGACTTCATTTCACTAAGCTCCATCATCTTGCTGCATTTTCAACACTCCCTCTCAGCAAGATATGGATTATCTGCAACCCCTATCCTGCCTCTGTGGAATTCGAACTTGCTCCTGGTGAGCGCCTTCGTCAGAATGTCGGCATCCTGATCCTCCGTGGGAACATATGAAAGCATCATGATTCTCCGCTGAACACAATCTCTAATATGATGGTACCTGATGTCGATGTGTTTGGACCTATCATGAAATACTGGATTGGCCGAGAGTTTAATGCAACTCTGGTTATCACAGTAGATCACTGTAGGCTCCAAATGCAACCTGAACAATCCTGCGAAGATCTTCCTCATCCAAATAGCCTCGCATGCAGCCAAGCTAGCTTCCATGTACTCGGCCTCTGCTGAACTGAGTGCCACGGACCTCTGCTTCCTGCTGTACCAGGAAACTGCTGTCGACCCAATGCTGAAAACTCCTTCGGATGTGCTCTTTCGGTCGTTGGGCTCACCTTGTCTTACACGCGATCGAAGCGGGAAAGCTTAGCTCAATATCCTGTGCGGCCTGCCTGAACCATATCCCAGATGTGCCACTAAGATAACACAATACATGCTTGCCTGCCTTCCAGAAGAGCTTGCTAGGCTTAACCATAGCTTGTGAAAGCTGGTTAACAGCATAGCATATATCGGGTCGTGTATTGACCAGATACATAAGCGACCCCACCAATTGTCGATAGACAGTGGCATCCACTACCTCCGCTGAAGTAGCATCCTCCTTCCTCCAACCACCAGGAAGAGGAGTGTCAACAGGCTTGCAGCCTTGCATGTTGAACCTCTCAAGAATCTCCCGGGCATACTTGCCCTGAGAAACAAACAGTCCTCCACTGCGCTGCCAAATCTCCAATCCCAGGAAATAATGAAGGATGCCCAGGTCCTTCATCTCAAACTCTCGTGCAAGATCCTCCTTGCATGAAAGTATCAACGGCTCGTCGCCAGTCAAAATCAGATCATCTACATACAGTACGATGATCAACAGCTTCCCCTCCACCACAATCTGGTACAGGTTTGGATCCGCCTCACTCTTGGAGAATCCAAGCCCGGTGAAGTAGCTGTCTATCCGAGTGTACCAAGCACGAGGTGCTTGCTTCAGCCCGTAGAGTGCTCTCTTGAGTCGGCACACATGCGACTCACTGCTGAAGATCTCAAAACCTTCAGGCTGCTCTATGTACACCTCTTCCTCAATAACTCCATTGAGGAACGCAGTCTTCACATCCATCTGATGAATGTGCCACCCCATCTGCGCTGAGAGAGCAAGGATCGTCAGTATGGAAGAGTACCTTGCGACAGGTGCAAAAGTCTCCTCATAGTCAATCCCCTCGATCTGTGAGAAGCCACGGGCGACAAATCTCGCCTTGTACTTCTCCACACTCCCGTCAGCCGCCTGCGTCACTTTGTAGATCCATCGCGAACCTACAACTGATTTCCCAACCGGTCTTGGGACAATCTCCCATGCACTGTTCCTGATGATCGAATCATATTCTTCGATCATGGCATCAACCCATGCGGGTTCCTCCACAGCTTCCTCAAAAGAGGATGGCTCCGTCACAACACATTGACTCACAAGAGCCATGTATCCCGTGTACCGATCCGGTGACTGCCTCTGTCTGCGCTGTGCTGTAGGTGGTCCTACAACCTTCTCTGCATCTCGAGCCAGTCGCTCAGCTTCTGTAGTGCGCTTGCGCCCTCTGATGGTTGGCGCTGCATGGGTGGTCTCTTCCACCTCATGAACTTCCTCTTGTGGCTGATCCACATCCGGAAGCTCCTCCTTAGGAACTAACAGCTCCTCATCTACATGCAAGTGTGGCTCCCTCTCAAGCGAACACTGCATGGCTTTCTCCTCCTGAAATTTTATATCCCGTCGCACAACAGTCTTGCGACTGTCTGGCACATACACCCGATAGTTGTGAGGTGTATCGGTGTACCCCACAAATATTCCAACTTCAGCAGTTGGATCCAGCTTCCTCCTTGCATCCTTCGTCACATGCATGTAGACAGGAGATCCGAAAATCCGCAAATGGGAAATATCAGGCCTCTTGCCAGAATAAGCCTCCTCTGGTGTACTCATGCCAAGAACCTTGTGAGGACAATGGTTCTGCACATACACTGATGTATTGCATGCCTCAGCCCACAAGTGAAGGGGTAGGCCCTGATCATGCAACATCGCCCGTGCAGCACCCACGATCATTCTGTTCTTCCGCTCAGCCACCCCGTTCTGCTGTGGGTTATGGGGTGCGATGAGCTCTCTCCGAATCCCTTCTGCGATGCAAAAGTCTTTGAATTCAGTAGAGATGAATTCACCACCATTGTCACTCCTGAGAGCCTTCACATGCTTCCACGATTCCTTCTCAACCAGCGCCTTGAATTCACAGAACTTTGAAAATGTCTCGCTCTTCTTCTGCATGAAGAAGATCCAGCACTTCCGAGAGAAATCATCAACAAATATCACATAGTACTTGTGCTTTGCTGTCGAAGCTACAGAGAAAGGACCACACACGTCTGTGTGAACTCTCTCAAGGATCATCGTGGTGCGATTATCCTTCTCGTGAAAAGTGGCTTTCACATACTTCCCCAAGGTACAACCCTTGCACTGATATGACTGCGCAAGAGTGCCCTTAGGAAGCCCGGTAGAAATCTGATGCAGTATCTTCAAAGCTCCATGGTGAAGGTGGCCCAATCTCCTGTGCCACAGTTCGCCCTCATCATCCCGGCTCACCACTTCTCCCGCCTTGCATGCCATTGTTGCGCAGCCATCTACTTGCAACTGATAAAGGTTCTTGACTCGAACCCCTATCTTCTGGGTCTCTCCAGTTGTCTTACTGCGCAGGAAAGCTTTTCCTTCGCTGAAGACCACATCATACCCTTTGTCTTCCAACATCGCCACAGAGATCAGGTTCTTCATCAATCCTGGAACATGCAAAACTTCCTTCAATATGAAAGGTTTGCCAGACTCCCTCTCAAAGGAAATGGTACCGATACCAGTCGCACTGTATCTACCATCATCGCCCATCTCGATGTGCACTCCAAGATCTTTTTCCTCCAGATCTGAAAACAGATCTCGATCTCCGGTCATGTGAAATGACACACCACTGTCCAAGAACCAAACTGATCCCGCCACACTTGAAACCAAGCATGCGATCAGTGAAAAATCCAGTTCGAATTGAGAAGCCAAAGCCTCTCCCGCTGCAGATCCAGCAGCCTTCTTATTTTTCTTCTTCTGCGGACAATTTGTGGCATAGTGTCTGTGCTGGTGACAGTGAAAACACTTCACCTTGGACATGTCTTGCTTCTTGCTTTTCGCACCAGACTGAGAAGCTTTCTTGCTCTTCCCCTTCTTTGCTTTGGCAGCCAAAGCAAATATTTTCTTCATCAGATACCTTTGATGAAGATCCTTCCCTGGTAGTCCTCCTTATCTCCTCTTGCATGAGATCCGCCCAAAGGCGCTCCCATCCCGGCAACTTCTCCCGACCATTGACACTATCTTGATATGCATGCCAACTTTTCGGAAGACCAAGGAGAGCCAGGTCCACCATATCCTCTTCTTCGACAGTCACCCCCACACTTCCCAGCTCATCTCTGCATTGAGTGAACTTCGTGAGGTATTTGGCGATACTGTCGCCTTTCTCCATCTTAATGTTTCTGAGCTTATCCTTGAGCACCAGCTTCCTTTGGTCGCTCTTACTCTGGAATAGATCTGTCAGCGCTTTCCACATCAAATATGGAGAAGCTTTTCCATGCAGGCTGGATACAATGTGATCCTTTACGCCCTCCAACAGAATCCTTTGACATTTCGCCATCTTCTTTTGCCAAGCCTCGACTTCAGCAGGATCAGTGGGCTTTTGGACATCCGTATCTACAAACTCCTTCAGTCCATTATCTTCTAATACTGCCTCCATGCGATCTTTCCATGCAACATAATTCGAACTGCCTTCAAGAGCATATTCGAGTCGCAAACCGTTGAAAGACATTTTCAACTCCGGCACCAAGAAAACAAACTGCTGCAAAAATTCAAATTCCAAACTCAAAAACTCAACTGCTTCTGGATCTGTGAGAACAAATTATTTCTAGCACAGAGATCGACTGTATGGGAATTTACTAGATATATCACCTTTCAGAGAAAGGATGGATCCAGAGGCTACCTGGCCCGATACAGACTCTGTCTACCGAAATAATATTGTAATCACTGCAATAGATCCCGATGATTAATTCGCTCTGATACCATGTAGAAATTTGTTGAATAATGAAGATTTATCCATCGAGATTATCCTGATCACATACTAATTCGAATTCATATGCAACACATAACCTCTTCTACAATCAATCATCAATTTGCGGAAATAGAAACAGTCGCATGCGCACATAAACACAATATGTAATGGGGAAAGCTTATAGCTGAAAACCCCCAACTATTTGTATATTATAATAGAAGAGAAACATGTAACAATCTCAGTACAATACTCCTCACAAGTACTCAGTATTGTCTCTAAAAGTTACACACAAACTAGCTTGGTTTTGAACAAGTCACAGGTTCAAAACTCATCCACTAATTGCCTGCCTCTATTGCGCAATCAAGGCTGGTCTAATGAGAGATCCAAGTTCGAATCTCACTAGCTCCAACTGTGCAATCATCATTGGCAATCTCCTCCAATGCTTGTGCAAATCTCATGCACAACTGCTGTCGCAACTAATAGCAAACTCACCCTTTCATCTACCTCTTCCACTGGTCTCCACTAAACTGTCCATGCACTGTAGTGAACTGATGTGTTCTTGAGTTGAATAATGAGTTACTAATTAATGAATTAAATAATATTTAATTCACTCCACTCATTACTAGTTGATTAGCTGGTTAAACTAATCTCAACTAGTTCAACTAAGTTAAACCGAACACAACTCCACCAACTGTCTCATCAACTCCACCAAATTACACTTGCCAATTCCCTACTTCAGTCGATATGCATGTGGGCTCACCAAACCCCAAGGAATAGCGTAATTCCTTACGTAAATGCATGAGCACTTCCCGTAGCTCAGCTGAAGATTCAAATGAGAGTAAGCGAAGTTTAGAATAAAAAATATTGTGGGAGCTAATAATATTTGACTGACCTATTTTTAGACAAGCAGTCTAAAAATAGACTTCGAACTGTATGTCTAAAAATAGAGGTCCATCTATTTTTACCAACTCGACCAATCATCCAAGAATAGCATACTGCAACTCCTAGACCATGCTCCATATGTCTAAATATAGACATAGTCTAAAAATAGACTTTGCGCCAAAAATAGCCTGCGGGCCCACTTAGTGAAGGCGACTTCATTTCACTAAGCTCCATCATCTTGTTGCATTTTCCATGAGAAATGAGAATAATTTCTTTTGTTAATGTTATAATATAGAAAATTATATTACAGTGTAACAACTAATAAATTTGTTATGAACAAATTAAATTCACTTAAGTTATTTAGCAAAAAACTTTACTTCTTCCATCAAGTCTATAGAAAAAAGACACATACTAATCATTATCTCTACGCTCTTTCTCATCTCCACTCATCATCCCAAAAGTTGCGTGTTCTCAAAATCTTCTTCTCCAAAACTTTAAAAATATTTGCTCACTAGCTTCTTTCAGCTGAAAAATCCCATCTAGTCAAAGCTTTCAAAGCCAATGGCTATTCCTCTGCTCGAATCTTTAAAGCTGTCCAATCTATTGCTAACCCTAAACCCAAAAAGTCAAATCCCTCTCCCTCTTGCGGCCAAGTCACGCTCCCTTACATTAAAGGGACCAATGATATTATTGTTTATTTTTTGGCTAAGAAGAGAATAAAAACCGTATTTAAACCCCACAAAACCCTCAAGCAATTATTCTGACTTGCCAAAGACATATCAAATCCCATACTAGGATTAGGAGTTTATAAAATTCCTTGTTCTTGCAGTAAATCGTGCATTGGTCAAATGGGTCGTCCTTTCAAAGGCCACCTCAAGGAGCACATAGCTGACACCAACCATAACCGTATTTCAAATTTTGTTATATCTGATCATTCTTATAAGTCCAAGCTCTTAATTTACTTCAATCAATCAAAAAGCATAGCATCTTCACCATTCTACAACTCTCATATTATTCGAGAAGCCCTCGAATAAAGAAGAACCCTAATATATTTAATAGGGAGGATGGTTATAGGCTCAGTCAATCCAGGAAACCTGTCATCCACCATCTCACCCAATGAATCTTAACCCTACCCTGATTATCGACTCCCTCCCCCAGGTGCCTCTTACACCCCCCCCTTCTAATCATTTCCTTAATTTTTTCTATTAATGCTCTAATAAATGTTTTGTTTATCCTATAGAACTCTTATGTCTTAGCTTTATATAATTATAACATAAATAAAAATTAATGTATTAATCAACTAAGTTTAAATTAATATTTAATATAAAATATTAAAATATATTTCTTTTTTTATTCTTAATCTCTTCATTGCTCTAGTTATTATTTGTATCTTTTAACTCAAAAACAACAAGAACATCCTTTTTATTTTTAAATCTCTTTAATATTAATAATCCTTATTTTAGTTTGATCCAATTCCATAAATATTTTTATTATTATTCTATTTATATTTCTTATTAATTTTTAATATTTAAAAAATAACAAAATCAACTAATTCTTAAATTATTTAATCCATCCCATTTTAATTATGTTTTTTTTTTTTGTCAAAATTAAAAATATAATTCAAATTCCTAATTTAATTATTTCTTATTTATTTTTGTGAATTTCTCACAACCAATAAAATCTCAATTTAATCATTACTTTTCAAAAATATTAAAAATTGGTGAAATATTATTAAAAATTGCATATTTTTTTACAGTTAATCTAGTAAATACATTATTCAATATTTTTTCCTATTAAAAAGCTTTCCAACAATCTTTTACTCTCAATGCTTTCTTTAATCCTTGATAATGAATAAATTTACCCTTTGAAAATTGGGCGAATCACACATTTAGACACTGTTGTAAATCTCTAATAATAACAATGTAAATAAAACCATTTTATCCAAATATGAAAATCATAGCAAAAGTATCCAAAATGATAGAATTAAGAAATAATAGTTAAACTTAATTCATTTAAATGAATAGTTGAATTTGATTCATTCAAATGAATAAATTACACCAAAAATACATGTAATGGTTTAGATACCTCCACCACCCTTCTTCATCAAGTTAAATTGTGATGTAATTTCAAAAATAATATGAAATTAAATTTTGTTGTGGTTTCAAAAAGAATATCCCATTAAATTTTGTCGTAGTTTCAAAAAAGATTTATCAAGGATATGTAAAGGGCTTTTGAGAAATTAAATAGGCACAACAATGAATTGTTTTGCTTAGAATTTGCCATATTCACAAAGAAAAGCTTTGGTATTATGTCCATCTAAAAAGTTTGCACCAAGCTTTTAATTTGAATATTAAAAATCTAATAACATGAGATTTTTCTTATGGTTATTAGGATATTTTAATTAAGTTGTTCATACTCATAGAATTATGAATCTTATAATGCATTAGGAATTTAATGTATCACTCTAAGATATTTTTTGTTTTTTGTTTTTAAATCTTTAAAATCTTTTGCTTCATCTATATATGTAAAGTTGGTAACATATGTTGAGAAACCAGGTGCAATGTAGTCTAATATTTAATTCTTCTAATTATTTGTGAAAATTAGATGTATTGTTATTTCTTCTTTATTTCTTCTTCATCAAACAATTATACTTTTGTACTTTTGTTCAATTATTCAAGAAAATAGAGATCATAATGAGACACGAAACACCAGAAATCGGGCCAGTGGCTAGGGCGAAACCCACAAGAGGAAAACCCAACAATCCTTTCCTTATAGAATTAGACTAAAATGAGATATCCAAGCCAAGAACCAATACCAAAATTTCGCCAAGATACCAAGTCAAACCCTCCTCCAAGTAACCTCTCAAATGTCAAAGTCAATGATGGTTAAACTGCTTCAAATCTAGCCAAGCTTTAGAATTTCAAGCCTCCAACTAGGGCCAAATTTTGCCTTGTAATTTGTTGAATTTGTAACTATTGTTGGACTTCATAATGTATATGTGGTCACTTTATGTACTTGTATTTATCATTGTAAATCTATTTATAGATGTTAGAGTCAAAGAAAATTTTATTTTGAGTGAGAGTCCCATTGCAAATTTTTAAAGATAAAATTTTGAATTTTTGAAATATATTTTTGGCTCCAAAAGTGACAATTCAGATTCCCTCCAAGTCAATTCGGCCTTGGCAGCAGACACACTCATTCAACAAAGACATAATACTATATAAAAGAAATTTGACCTCCTCCACTCGGGCATTCGATCTCATGCACACAAGACAGTGTTTGGCTAAGAAAGTGAAGGAAAAGAAGGATAAATAGGATGAGTTCTCTCTCTCTCTCTCTCTCTCTTCTCTCTCTTGCATATCGCACATGTGGATTGGTTATTTTCTCTGTGATTCGCATTTTTCTAGGCATTCTGTTGTAGAGGGGACAAAATTTCTGGGTAACTGGGTAGTTGTTGCTGGGCTGAAATTTTTGGGGCAGCTGGAAATTACAAGAGGGCCGAAATTATAGGTCAGATAGACAAAAAAATTTGTTGTATCAAATTAAGTGACTTGACTTGGAGGAGAAGGCTAGGTTTTACAATAGGTCTAGGTGTGTCTCTCATTGAACAAGAAAAATTTCTCTATTAAAAACGGTTGTTAGGTTTTTCCTGTTGGTAGGTTTTCTTATGCATGAGCACCTTACCTCCAAGTCAAAATTGCATTTTGACTAGACCTATGGGTTTTCATTTACCAAGGGAGTTGGTTCCCTCATTGAATGCAATTATTTCATTATTGTATTTCCTTTGTTTTTAGAGAGTTCTAGAAAAATATGCATTTAGAAATACAATTGTAATCAAATCTATTCTTTGGGAGAAGTCTCATTATTGAGAGAGTTGGAGAGATTTTAGGATTAGTTAGATATTTTGAGAGATATATGGATCTAGAGGATCTAGTTTAGGTAAGGAAATAGTGGATCTGAACTAAAATTTAGTTTTGGATCCTTTTTGTATAAATATGCAATTTTAAATAGGAGATAGAGTAGAGAAGGGGCCAAGTACATAGAGAAGATCTGAGATATTTTTGGGCCAAGTAGGGCCAAAAGGCCGAGAGAGGGTCGAAGGATGTATTCCAAGCCAAGGGTCCTTTGTAATTTATTATATATAATATATGATGATATGTTATTTTGAGTGTGTGGATCCAAAATGTGAGCCTTGTTATTAATTGACAACATGTTATGTGCATATGTTTAATTATTATGTTAAAACTTGGGAGAGATTCATGTTTTCTCATACATTGTTTGTAGGGCCATAGTAGCGCAGAGGAAAGATAGCGCTTTGAAGATTTGAGAATGAAATATTTGGAAGTAGAGATCATTGATCAACTGGGTGATCAATGATCCTATTATAGAGTAAGATCACAGTGGGCAACAAAATAACTATTGCACATAGTGATGATCCGAGAAGTCAGAGTTGCACAGTAAGAGCATGGAAAAAGGGTGCAACCGTTAGTTTATTAAATTTTGATGGAGTGCATTATTTAACATAGGTTGGGTTGGGTATTTAATTTTAAGATCCATAGGAAGAAAGATCATAATTGTAGGAGCGACGAACGAAGTCGAGGACGGGCGAGAGCATGTAAGAGCTAACACTTAGTCTTTTCGAGGAAAAGAGGAAATCGTTAAGTAACGATGCCGAGTTATGAGAGTAGACAGAGCCGTGAAATAGAAATGACGGGATTCGGGTCGAAAGTATTAATCCTAGAAATTAGAAAGAAGAGCGTACAAGGGATTTTTGGACCGACTAAGTGTTGAGAATACGTGGCATAGTGGACACCGCTCATAGGTTTCATAACTATAGGTTCCACCCCGAAAGTATTTGTAATTCATTTTATGTTATTGTGTTAGGCTAATAGAGTGGGTCAAAACCATTAAAGCAGAGGACCAAGTGGGGTTATCCCCAAGGTATTTACTGTAGGGCTTTGTAACCATCGCTTATTGTAAGCGGGCGAGAAGCATTCGCCGGAGAAACAAGTAGGTTCCATTGAGAGTCCCTATCCCAGCGGGTTGTTGTGAGTGTTCTTTTTATTGTGTCGACATATAAAGGAGCAGGCTTGAGTGTAATTTTTATTGATTCTCCATTTGAGGTAGGGTTGTATGCATTAAACATAAAGTGAGGTTCCATGGCATAGTATAAAGAAGCTCGGGTGTTAAAATATACCACAAAGGATGTGAGAGGAGCTTCGGCGCTGGAAATAATGAAAGGGATCGGGAAGGCTAGTCCAGAATTATAGAAGGGTCATGGAGGTCCTATGTTAGAAAAGAATAAAGGGTCACAACACTATTTCGGCTCCTCCCACTGAAATTTATATAAAGGGGATCATTAATCTAGTAGCGTGATGATGAGCTAGTTTGAAGGAAGCACCTTTTAGACAGGGCTAGGACTATGGGTCGTAGGCTCAAAATTGGGTTTGCAACATTTTCCCAATGTAAATATTGTCTTCTTTTGTGTATTGTGATAATTATTGAGGTATAATTTTTGAATGATATACTGGAATAAGTTATATATATATATATATATATATATATATATATATATATATATATATATATATATATATATATATATATATATATATATATATATATCAAAAGTAATTATCATGATTTCAGAAATATTGTGTTAATATTTATTTCACTAAGAAAATCAACATGGTATCAGAGCTTTTGGTGAAGGAAGGAAGGGACATTGATATCACCATTGCAAAAACAAAACAAAACAAACTTAGAGAGAATTTTATTGAAGTCCTTCTTGTAAATTGGAATCTATGGCTTCCTATATGGAATTTGAGAAAAAGTTAGAGGGAGCATCAAACTTCAGAGCTTGGAAAGTTAGAATATATCTTATTCTTGCCAAGAACAATGTTTACATTGTGTTAATCTTTATTGCACTAAGAAAAACAACATGGTATCAGAGCTTTGGTGAAGGAAGGAAGGGACATTGATATCACCATTGCAAAAACAAAACAAAAAAACTTAGAGAGCATTTTATTGAAGTCCTTCTTGTAAATTGGAATCTATGGCTTCCTATATGGAATCTGAGAAAAAGTTAGAGGGAGCATCAAACTTCAGAGCTTGGAAAGTTAGAATATATCTTATTCTTTCCAAGAACAAAGTTTTGGATATTGTGATAGGAAATACTATTGAACCAGCTGAAACAATAGGAGAAAAGAGGTGGAGGTAGCGAGTAGCGGGTTAGGGAATCCCACGCCTTGCTTTAAAATTTTGACCCCAAACAACCCTAATATTATAAAGAGAAATCACAAACACAGATTCATGTGGATTGCGAAATTGCGGAATAAAATTTGTTATTTGGAAGCGTGATGACTGAAGTTCACTTTGAAAGGAGAGTATCTTATAAATAGGCATTTGTTCAAAAGTGGGATAACTTCCCCACCCCCTACCTACTGAGCTTACTTGCCCTCATATGGATCTACAGTTTGGCTTCCATCATGTGTAGAAGTATAAAATTCCACCCCTGTAGACTTTCTTATTTTTTAAAATAGTTATTCATGATTCATTTCAGAAGTGCAAAAAACAGGTCCACTAAAAAGAGTTCAGTTCATGCATACACGTTATGTGAAATCCATTAAAGACAGATATGAAGTAAAATGAAAGAGAAATGTGAAGTGATGTTCAAGAAAGATGGAAGCAGAGTGAAAATAGTTCAGTTCAAGCATACATGTTATGTGAAATCCATTAAAGACATATATGAACTGAGATGAAAGACAAATGTGAAGTGATGTTCAAGAAATATGTAATATTCCCAATTAGCCATGAGCTAGCTGGAATATTAAATTTTGTTTTGTTGTCTTGTTTTATGAATAAAAGCAAAATGGAGGTCCATAAGTCTCCTTAATAATGAATAAATCAATTCCAATGTGAAAATAAGATATCTTGGCAGCTTAATTGATCACCCTTAGGTGTGAAAAGGGGCTGGAACACCTTGACTGGGTCAACTTTGACCAAATCAACAATGTTGTCATGGAGTAGTGACATTCAATGAGGGACAGTGCAGTTTTAGATGGAGACACTTTGCATGGAAGTAGCGTCATAAATGAATGGGGCTTAGGGTTTGGAAGCTCATTTCTTATAAAAGGAAGAGGATGGCAGCCATATTCATTAGGTATTGGTTATTATATTTCTGAATATATGGTTTGTTTAGACATATAGCTTTCTTTAGTTGTTTAGCTAAGATTGCAAGTGATGTTTAGCACTAGGTGTTCCTGATCGGGAATCCCACCTCTTTCATTAAGAAGCTCTTGGAAGAGTGTTGTACTTCACTTCCACTTCCAGGCTGAGGGCCAAGCTTCATCTTACATCTACAGTGCAAATCCTGTTGAGGGTTGATTTGTTTTGCAGGTTGCAGCAATGGAGACCACATTTGGGTCACTTCAGTGCTTATTTTTAGTGGAGAAGGGTTCATTTCCATTGGGAGGATATTAAGGAAGGCCCTTCAGCTTATTTTCAGATCTTGGCATCATGCCATATATTTATTTGCCCCTACAATGCAGTTTTTGCCTTGGACTGCATTATTTTGAGGGAGGATTTATAGGGTGGTTTCAGCACACCATTTGGAGAGAAGGTTTTCTAGTGAAGGGATCAGCCTTTCATCTAGAGATTCTATTGAAGGATGCTATCTTTCTTGCTATATCAGATCAGCCACACTTTCCAGATCTGTATGTTGCAATGAATCTTCATCCCTGGGGCTTGGATTCCCATCTTGTATGGTGTATATTTCTGAAAACCCTTGTGGGGTCTTCATTAGAGGTTGTATAGTTCCTAGATTTGAATCTAGTGTATCTTTTGTGGCATATATCAGCCCTACATATTTTTTGTAACCATTTGCTGTAGCAGTGCCTTTTAAACAATGTTGTAGCAGTCTTCCGACATTTTGATATATAGTAGCAGCAACTCTTTTGAGAGTTTTTCCATTGGAGGCTTGTTCTATCTTGTTGTACATCTTATGGCCCATTTATTATGCATATTTTGTTGTTGTTATAATGATTAGCAGGTCTCCATATTGGCCTCTTTCTTTATTATGATGTTTCACATTGCTATTCCATTATTTTTCACTGTATTCCTGCTTTTCCCATTTGGGAATATTACAGTGGTATCAGAGCATCATCTTGGCACAGCCTGTGCATCTTTAAAAGCCAAGATGTCATCAGAAGAAGGATATCCTCTTACTGATAGAGAGAAGAGGTATCAAATAATAAGACACCAGAAGTTTTACTATACAAATGATAAAGAAGACAAGGGTAAAACCCCTTTATCAGGAGGAGAAGATGAAGAGAGGGAGTTTCCTAAGATTCTTCTCAAAGCTATGCAAGACATTGCTAGAGAAATAAAGGAGATGAGGATGGATAGATACAAGGAATCCCCTGAGGATTTCAACATGGTGAAGGCTCCGACACTTCTCATCACTGGAGTGATCAACCAGTGCAACAACAACAAGTTTCCCAATGCTCTACAATGCCTACATTCTTAGCAGTGGGAAATGAAGGGTTTAAAGAAAAATAAACTCTTGAATACTATTTCATGGAGTATGAGTCTCAATCTCAAAGATTCAAGGACCACTTGATTTTTCAATAATTTTTTCAAATCAAGGACAATAGGAGACCCAGGCATCATAATAAAGGTGGAGGATTCATTCAGAATCATGATCTACACCGCACTATGGGCAGATTTTTCTTACCCAACTTTGATGGGTCATCTAAATGCACTGCCAAATCATGGGTAGAGAAGCTTGACATCTACTTCCAGTTGAAAAAAAGTACCAGAGATGGAGGCCATTAAGATAACAGCGCTGCACCTTGAGGGTGAAGCACATGATTAGTGGTTCCATGGCTTGTCTACATTGGGTCATGCCAATGTGACTGCATATTCAGATTTCACAAGGAGGTTGGTGAAGAGGTTTTATATAAGAGATCCTAAGGCACCATTCATGGGGCTAGCAAAGCTCAAATAATCAGGTAATCCATAAACTTATATTTCTGAGTTTTTAAAACTTTCTGTTATGGTTCCTGATTTATCTGCAGCAAGAAGGGTCTATATGTTCATTGATGGGTTAGAAGAACCTCTCCCTGGGTTGGTTAAGTCTACCAAGCCCACTACCCTTCAAGATGCCATTAAGAGGGCTAGAGATCTACAATATGCCTTGCCAAAAGAAAATTCAACATTTCAGCAAAAGCCCTCTTTTCCATTAAAGGGAAAAGATGAGAAGGCTCCTTTCTAAAAAAAATTCCAAAATAAAAAACCTCTTAGTGATGATGTCCAAAGATATTTGAGGAGAAGGAAGCTTTGCTTCACATGCCAAGAATCATGGGCACCCAGACATAAATGTGTAGCAGGAAAGGCACACTACAAAGAGGTCTTCTCAGATGATGAGGAGGAAGAAGAATAGGAGGATGATGGTAGTCCCATCTATTATGCACATGAATTTGGCCCATGGGACATTATTGTTTTGTGGCAAACCACTGGGGAGGCCACCTGATCCATATTTTGTGAGACATGTCTCACATCATGATGAACCATTCATAGATACAAGAGGAATGGGAGCATTAGAAATCCATGATATAGTGCTAAGGGTCTTGGGTAGACTCAAGGAGGAGGGATACATTCTCCCAACATCATCATTACCCACTCTCATTTCAGATTTTTCGTTGTGGGAGGAGCAACATGGGAAGGATAACAGCCTTCCAACATGTACCTTTGGCATGGGATATGTCAAGGAGAAGGGAAGCCATATGACAAATGTTATTTTTGATAGATCATCAGCGTTGTCACTATGGAGGATAGATCCATATTGGAAATCCCAACTATTGGTGGATTATTCCAAGGATATTTTTACATGCATGATACTTGATGACCAGCTACATGAAGAGGACTATTCAGTCCAAGATGAGGTCATTTATTATCATAGTAGGATATTCTTATCTAGAGCTTCCAAGCTCAAGGAGAAGTTGCTACAAAGAGCTCATGAAGAATTTCTCTTCAGCCATACTTATTCCATGAGAGCCTACAACACTATCATGGAGAGCTACACTTGGGAAGGCTTTGAAGAGGAACTTTATCAGCATTTGAAAAGATTCATGGACCATGTGGATATGGGAGAGATACATAGCTCAATGAAGGAGTTATCATAGTCACCTCTTTCCTATTTTTGAATGAGAGGGGATCTATCTATGGACCACTCCATTTGTATGAGCAGAAATTTGGGTAAGGAACATGCTTATGTGCATGATGTTTCATTTGATGACTATTTGCATTACTTTACCATGTATATGCAAGCCAATTCTCCAAGGAGGAGCATTCTTCCATATAAACTTCATGGCCAACTTTGGGCCATAAAAATTTTTGAACATGGCCACTCCATTGGAAGATATAGGGAGATGTTGTATCATTGTGGGTGAACTCCAAAGGCACCAAACATTTCTCACCTTTTCAGAAATTGTGAGAAGACTTGGGCAAAAAGTAAGTGGTGGGGAAACCACTTACCATATTATTATTTGATGCAGTCAGGAGATATATTGCGATGGTTCCACATGTGGGACTATGACCGACCTCCATTTTTGCATATTTCTATTTGCATGTACTTGGTTTTGATCCCATACATTGATGACGTACTTATTCTTTTAATGGGAATGATTGGAGGGAGGATGGGAGGATTGTATGTGCCCTGTGGGAGAGAGACTCTCCATGTTCATTATGCTACATGTTTCGGGGAGAAAATTGGGCAAACCATGTTTGTTTCATTGGATCTATTGCTTCCTTGTGGGATGAATCATTTGCAGCTCATAAGAACTTTGAAGGAGAATTTAATGGAGGGAAGGATTGGGAGACACTTAGCTTATGAGATAATATTATCACATGATGGTGTCACCCATGATGGAGGAGAAGATTTGTAGCACTCACCTTGTCAGTTTCTTGAGGACAAGCAACATTTGGGAAGGGAGGACTATAATATTCTCAATTAGCCATAAGCTAGTTGGAATATTAAATTTTGTTTTGCTATATTGTTTTGTGAATAAGAGGACAATGGAGGTCCATAAGTCTCCTTAATAATGAATAAATCAATGCCAATGTGAAAAGAAGATATCTTGGCAGCTTAATTGAGCACCCTTAGGTGTGAAAAGGGGTTCGAACACCTTGACTAGGTCAACTTTGACCAAATCAATAGCATTGTCATGGAGTAGTGACAATCAATGAGGGACAACGTAGTTTTAGATGGAGACACTTTGCATGGAAGTAGTGTCATAAATGAATGGGACTTAGGGTTTGGAAGCTCATTTCTTACAAAAGGAAGAGGATAGAAGCCATATTCATTATGTATTGGTTATTATATTTCTAAATATATGGTCTTTTTAGACATATAGCTTTCTTTGGCTGTTTAGCTAAGATTGAAAGTGTTTTTTAGCACTGGGTTTTCCTGATTGGGAATCCCACCTCTTTCATTGAGAAGCTCTTGGAAGATTATTGTACTTCACTTCCACTTTCAGGCTTAGGGCCAAGCTTCATCTTACATCTAAAGTGAAAATCCTGTTGAGGTTTGAGTTGTTTTGAAGATTGCAGCAGTGGAGACCACATTTGGGTCACTTCAGTGCTTATTTTCAGTGGAGAAGGGTTCCTTTCCATTGGGAGGATAGTAAGGAAGGTCCTTGAGCTTATTTTCAGATCTTAGCATCAGGCCATATATTTATTTACCCCTACAGCGTAGTTTCTGCCTTGGACTTCGTTATTTTGAGGGAGGAGTTGCAGGGTGGTTTCAGCACACCATTTGGAGAGAAGGTTTTCTAGTGAAGGGATCAACATTTCATCTATAGATTCTATTGAAGGAGGCTATCTTTCTTGCTATATCAAATCAGCCACAATTTCTAGATATGTATGTTGCAGTGACTCTGCAGCCCTAGGGCTTGGATTCCCATCTTGTATGGTGTGTATTTCTGAAAACCATTTTACGGTTCTTCATTAGAGGTTGTATAGTGCCTAGATATGAATCTATTGTAACTTTTGTGGCATATATCAGTGATACATCTTTTGTGTAACCATCTAATGTAGCATTTCCTTTTAAACAGCGCTGTAGCAGTCTTCCAACATTTTGAGATATAGTAGCAGCAACTCTTTTGAGGGTTTGTCCATTGGAGGCTTGTTCTATCATGTTGTACATCTTATGGACCATTTATTATGCATATTTTTCTACTGTTATAATGATTATAAGGTCTCCATATTGGCCACTTGCTTTACTATGATGTTTCACATTGATATTCCATTATTTTGTACTATATTATTGCTTTTCCCATTTGGGAATTTTAAAAAATATGGAAGCAAAGCGAACAAAGAAAGAAGCATACATGTTATGTGAAATCCATTAAAGACAGATATGAAGTGAAATGAAAGATAGAAATGAAGTGATTTCCAAGAAAGATGGAAGAAGAGCGAACAAAGAAAGAAGTGAAGTGATCTGAGTTGTTTGTTAAAGAGTATAGATTGTTCTGCATGATTGCATTTTGGCCATCAGGAGAAAAGAGGAGGAGGCAGCAAGTGGCAGGCAGCAGAATCCCACACCTTGCTTTAACCTTTTGACCTCAAACAGCCCTAGTCCGATAAAGGAAAATCAAAAACACAGATTCATGTGGATTGCACAATTTCCACTACAAGGAAAAGACCCTCTAGGAGATGTTTTTAAGGAACCCCTTATAGAAATATCCCAGACATTCCTTTGTAGCATAGTTTACTAGAGGAGGTTGGCGGGTGGAGGTTTTTGCGGATGTTTTTCTTCTAGTGCGCCTATCATCCTCAATCGTACCAATGTGTTCAACAAGACAAAGCACCGGTGTGCACAAAAAATTGGCACACCGAGACACCATGCACTCCGTACAAACCCGCATGGTGTGTCTTATTACTGTAGCACACCAGTGCTTTAAAAATATTCTGCACCGGTGCGTCCAAAAACCCACGCGCCAAAACTGAAACAACTCGGTGCGGTCTTAAAATACCGCACCCGTGCGCCTATAAAACCTGTGCACCGGAACAGGGTTAAATAAAAAAAAATTACGGCCAAAACTCTACATTTTTCACTTTTCAGTGCTCTAGAGATCTCAAGCACTGGTGCAACTTTACCTTGTGTGAGGCGCCCTGCCATCGGTGCTCCCATTGCACGCATTGTTGATGTCCATTTCCCACCATCTCCATTTTGAATTTTGCAAAACGGTGGGAAAATTTAGTTTTGCAAATTCTACAACAAATATGCCTCCTCGACGGCCAAATGTATAGGTATTTTCCTTGTTTTTCCATAATTAAACCTTTTGGCAAATTATTTTTGTAAATTAGCCTAAAATTCACCTTCTTTAAAAAAAAAAAAATCCCGCGCGATGTGCTCGAGTCATTCGGCTTGCACCGATTCGCGGTGCTGCCTGTAAATTTACAAGTCGCACTGCCACCAGTGCTAACAGTATCTGCACCGGTTCCGGGGTGGTACTAAAAGGTGCACCGTGATTTTTTAAAATTTTAAAAAAGTGTGGTGCGGTCAGTTAATCGGCCGCATCGTTGACCCTGTTGAATAGCAAGAATGCGATGTGGTCGGTTACTTGGCCACACTGTTGACCCTGTCGAATAGCGGGAATGCAGTGCATTGACGGAAATAATCGCCCTAGGACGGGTAATTTTGTCAGCGCACTGCATTTCGAAAATTCGACATGGTCAACGGTGCGGCCTGGTAAAAGACCGCACCATTGACTATGTAGGGATATCAGGAGGGTATTGCGCTGACCAAACTATACGCCCTGGGGCGTATTCTTTGGTCAGTGCACCACCCTCCCGACACTGGTCCATGGTCAACGGTGCAGTCTATTATACAACCGCACTGTTGACTTTGGAACAATGCCAGAAGGGCAGTGCGCTGAAAATTTTTAGGTGCACCATTTCCGGTGCTCTGCAAATTTTCTGGTGCACTGCCTCCAGTGCACGACAAAAAAAAGACGCTCTGTTACCAATGCATGCTTGGTTTCTGTGGCGCAACGACTGTTTTTTTTTTTTTTTTTAATTTATATATGTATATTCCTAAATACATGTCTCATTTAATAAAAAATTGTATTTAATATGCCAATCATTCAGCGACGTGAAAGGAGAGAAGAGAGGGAACAACAGCAACAACAGGCAAACTAGTCTAACATGGTTCGCCTATGGGAGGCATGAGAGAGGGAGAGAGATGTGTACCCTCGCTCTATTACAGCAGCTACCCAGGGGCTAAGGCAGGTAGTCCTCCTCAAGTTCTATGAAGAGGCTACATCCCTAAAGGGCCATGGTGTGTTTTTGCGACATCTTATCCGCAAGTGGAATGCCCACCTACAGGGTTTCCGGGTTGGTCCTAACCAATGGTATGCACCCACTGAGGAGGACATCTATTTCATTACTAGCCTATCGAGGAGAGGGGTGGAATTTTCCTCGTTCCTAGAGGTTCCAATTGACTATGCAGGAGGGAGTCAGTTGGTGTACTCCCAGAGATACATTAGCATAGATATATTGTCTCCTTCAAATTTTTAGGTCTCCGGAGGTTAGTTTCGTATTGCTTTATTTGGTAGTGAGGAGGTGAGGTGCCTCTCACTTCTGATTTCGAACATTTCACACAACACCAGCAACGGGAAATGCATTAGTTGCCCACTTCTATATTATGTTGATTCTTTAGTATAGGAGCCACAACTTGTTAGGGGTCTGCCATTTTTTTGCAGCAGTTCTGTATAGCTTTAGATAGATGTCGTGCTCAAGCACAAGGGAGGGTCAACCTCCCTTTTGCTTCAAAGCTATTTTTTTTATTTTTTGAGAGGTTTCCAGAGATGAGGCCTACTTTTGTTCGGTAGCCTCATAGGCCAATGCTACATGTACGGATGTACATGTGGGGACAGATGATGCCCAAGAGGGGCGAGACTGAGTTTTCTGCGAGGATATCGCATGATGCACTAGAGTTGCTACCCAGTGTTCATGACCATCCCTTCGTTATGGTCCCCTGTCCTTATGCTATATTGGATTGGCGATGGTGTGCCAACATCCTCTTCACAGATGATGAGCCATCAGATGATAGAGGTAATATTACTGTTTTATTTAAATTTATTCTAACATGTTCTTTAACTTTTTTTTATTAAATTGTTTAATGAAATTGTCTAATTATTGTTGTGTACTTGTATATATTTTGCAGACATTGGATCACATCATCCTCTAGCTCTCATGGCATGATAACACTATTGTTCTCAAAAATATGTTTTGATCTAGGGTCATGTCTCAATACGAACCACCAATCCCTATCCAACACATCTGGCTAAAAAAACACTTTGTTGCAGTGTTTGGGTAAAACATAGGGCTCCTTAGCTTAATCCTACATCTTTCTAGATCTGATACATATTAGCCTACTATCACGATCTTCCTTTACATTATTCCGATCAAAGGTGTTCCACCACTTGAACCTAAAAATAACACATTGGAAAGAAGAGAAATCCACTTCAATGATATCTTGTATCTTTCTGACATAACCTAACGTCCCTTGTACTAGGTTTTGATCACGATGGCTAGATCGACTAGATTGATTGAACTCGACTTCCACTCCATAGTCTTGTGTGATGTGTCCATCATCGGCATTTTCTATGTGAAAATGTTGCCCATATGCCCACATAGATGGGAACAAATGCACCTATAAAAAAAGTTAAAAAATCATAGTGTCATGTGTCTTATAATAACCCAACAGTTAAAATATGAAATATAGATGTAATTATATTTGAAAGTTGCATTATTAAGTTTCAAATGTACATATAAATTAAATAGATTATTACCGAGTTGTTGCACCCAATCCCTACGTTTAGCGCATCCTCTTCAGCACATGGGTAACAACCGGTTGCACCATATTTCTCTCTGACTTGGTCAGCAACCCAACTTTTGGGGCATATTTTCTTTAAAATGATCGGGATAAGGCACACTTCTACCATTCAACCGTCTAAATTCTTTCCTGTCACTATCCCATTTCATCCTCTTTTGTTCGTACAATGCAACCCATGGTTGTGTCGCTTCAGAATTGTAAAGAATGAATTTATTGTTTGCTTCAATTTCTGCATTCGCTGATGAAATCAAAATGACATTATATAGTACATAGAGATAAAAATATACATTATATCAAAGTTCAACATGAATATTTACTTTGTGTAAATTTGAAAATTTGTAAGTCGCTTGCTCTTTATCAAGCGCTTTTTTCCATTCGTTTGGAGCAACTCCCCTTCTCTTTTGTCTTCATCCCTTTCATCATCCCAAATCACCACACCTAGTTTGTTGTCAATTTGCTTGATGTACTCACTGGCATAATAGAAAGAGTCATATGATATGTACCCTTTTGCCATAGACCCCTCGGGATTTCCCTTTTTCAAACAAAACCTTTCAATTTCTTCATGTACCTCTCTAAGAAGAACATCCAACGACAAGAAACCGCCCCAAATAATTCAACCTCATCTACTAGGTGGATTAGAAGATGAACCTGCAAGTCCATGAAACTTGTCGGCAGTTCCTTCTCAAACATACAAAAAATCTCAACTATCTCTTGACGCCACCGTGGAATGTTAGCCACATGAATTTCCTTTAACGTGATCCAACGTACAAATGAAGATAATTTAGATATGGCACGTCCTAGGTCTTGAGGGAATTCATGTTTCACACACCCATGCACGAACAAAGGATAATGAGACTACAAAGTTATAAACATGTGCAATAATATACGAAATTAGTTATGCTTTATGATCCCTGCATGGGATAAAATTTATTAATATAACAAATAATAAAACCATGATTTTGACATTATACATACTCTTAGAAGATTCAAATGGTCATGTGATTTCAATCCTGACAAATTTTCATCCACGGTGAAGCAGCACCGTAGTGAAGACCCTTATGAAGATGGCACCCTCACACCCATTATAACTTCCTTTTCCAAAGAAAGATCATATTTTTTTAAAAATCCATTGGACATCACCTTCTTTGAAATACCATGAATTAGAGGGACCAACGCCTGCCTCTAATCATGTACTTTCTAATCGTCTTGGCCAATGTTTATTTTTAGTTTTTGAAGTAATAAGATATTTCCTAACAGCCAATGTGTCACTTTATTTTGATGATATGTGCCTCCATAAAGAAGATGAAACATTTTTAAATATATGCATGGGATCTAATAAGTGGGTAATCTTAAGATGCTCCCAATATGGGAGGTTATAAAAGACAGATTTCCTTTTCATCCCAATGGGAAATTTCTCAACATAGGTGTCGAAGAATTATGGATCATCGAACATAGGCTCCTCATTTGAATCGAAAATTTCTATGAACTCCTCCTTCTCTCTCTCTCATATGCTCTAATCCATTCAGTTGGTGTCGTTATTGGAGGCCTTTGGGTTCTCTCTCGTTTACCATTGAAATCGGATGCTGCTCTTCTGTAAGGGTGTTCTTCTGGGAGGAATACCCTGGAGAAATCATACATTGGCTTTCGTAGGTCCTTGTACCATCTAGCTTTCAGAGAAGGTCCACAAAATTTACATCCAAAAATACCCTTTTGTTACAAGACCTGCGAGATTATTGTATAAAATTTATATGCATGGCACATTAAAGAAGATCATGAAGATCAAAACAATTATAACGAATTAAATAACTAATATGTGAAATAATATTGTTACGTATATAAACAAATCAATAAACATGTAATTTACCAGAGAAAACTCCTAATCCTGGATAATCATGTGTCGTGTAAGCACATATGTCATACAACATAAAACTCCTCTCTACTACGATGGGTCTTGATACATCGTATACATTTATCCCATCCCATAATTCCTTCAATTCATCTACCAGTGGTTGTAAGTAGACATCCATATTATTCACTTGTCTTCTACCAGGGACTATGAGAGCCAACATAAGATGTTCATTCTTCACGGAAAACCATGGGGTGGTATTGTTATTGATCACTACGACAGTCCAAACAGAATAGGTGGTGTTCTAGAGGGAATATGGGTTGACGCCATCCATGGTTATGCTGAGTCGTAGACTTCGTACTTCATCATTGAATTTTTCGGGCCATGTATCCTCTATATGCTTCATGGCTATTGAATCAGTTGGGATTCACATAACTCCCAACTCACTTCTCTGTGAGGCATGCCATCCCTGCAACATAGCTAATTCTTTGCAACGAAAGAGCCTTTGAATCCTTGGGATTATAGGCATGTGCCTCAATTTCTTAAAAAGAGGACCACGTGATTTACCCTTCTTTTTTTATTTATCATACCTGTCATGCCCACATTTAGGACATATCTCTTTATCTGCATATTCTCCTCTATATATAATACAATCATTTGGACATGCATGATATGATATGTACTCAACACCCAACATTTTCAACAATTTCTTTGCCTCTTCGTAGCTACTGGGCAAGACATTATCACTCGGAAGAAACTTGTCTTTTAATAAACTATAGTTGGAGATCATCATGGAAAATATTAAATGTACATTAATGTCGATATAATTATTAACGTTCATAAAATTTACCACTTGTAATGTTCGTTGTGTGATTATATTTCTCAAATTTTTATAAGGGAGGACTTTACGATAAATTACCTCAAATTTTCCGAGAAACATGCATTTGACAAGCCAAACTTTGCTTTCAAGTTGTATAGTAACATCGTTGTCCCCAACTAGGTAGACTTTGACTGACTGCCAGGTCCAAAGAGAGGGGTGGTGGAAGCAAATTTAAGGCTTTCGAAAAAGGTGTCAGCGATATGAGAATCATCCCCTAGCTGATCATCGTTTTGGAATGCATCTAACAACATTGTCTCCATGGCAGTCATATCCCTTAAGTAATCATCCATACCAACCTCTATTTGATTGCCTCCATTGCCTGCTTGTGAAGAACTACTATTGCTATAGTCATTCCTAATTGGTGAATCTGGACATAGCGGGAATTGAATCGGTGGTTGATTCAACCATTCTTGATATCGTTCCTCTCCGATTTTTTATTCATCCTTCTCTCAATTTGACATTGTCATGGGATGCAATGGAAGATGGTAGGTAGGTCACTCATCATCACTAGAATCTTAATAATTTCAAAAAATATATTTGAACATGATTAGTACAAAATCTATGATATCAATTATTAATAACATTCAAAATGCATGATTAATTTGTTTGATGTTGAAATTACTAATTACATTAATATACCAAACAATTATTATTGCTATCATTTTCCCAGGATTGTGGCTAGAAGATGCAATAGTGTTACAATTGGCAGGGTGAAGCGATTGTCCATTTTCATCTACCAAATTTGCCTTACAGTATGCTGCTCTTGGTAAGAGCTTCAGACATTTTGGAGTTGTTTGATTATTTTGTGCATATGAACTCAATTCTGAATCTGCATGAACTTGCAAATTTGTATACATTGTAAATTTTATTACGCTGATTGACATGGATAAAAAACATAAATTAAATTAGATAATGAAAATATAAATAAAATATGAAGTAAATATTACGTCTTGAGATGGATAGGGAGAACTCCACAATGGACTTTGAGAAATATTATGGAACGAACTGGATTTTGAATAATTTTCCATTCGATATAATTATGATATTTTCTTCCTTCATTTGAGCAAAATCAATAATAAATTTTAGCGCACACCCCTAAAAGTAATTCAGGTGCCTTAAAATTGGACTTATTTTTATTGGTGCTTATGTACAGATAACCGCACCGGTTTCATGTTATTAACTGATGCACCGTTGTGGTGTTATTAATTGACGCACCGATGACGAAAAGCCTCAAATAAAAAAACGCAACTTCATTTTTTTTAAGTGAAAAAAAAAAACGGTAAATTGAAAAATGGGCGGAAAAATATTTTTGAAAATATAATTTCATAAAACAATTCTTTAAATACTAAACACTTTTCATTATTTCACTATTTTTGCAAAAAAATTCAGCCAAAGATTGGCAGGAGACATACCTGGAGTAAGAGAGCAGGAGAGCACTGTGGAGCAGCGAAATACTTTCGAACAGAAGTATTCAGACAATCAGAATTCCAAACATCTGGTGATTCAAGCCCTGTAGCATAGAATTTCAAATGATATCGTGATTAAATTTTATTGTTTTTTTTACATTTTCTGTAATATTTTTTTACGCAGTAAGTAAAAATTTTCAATTCGTTGTTCATTTTCAAAAACAAAAAAACAAAAAAACAAAAAAAATCGATTTTTCCCTAAACCATTCATTCTTTTTGTTTATGCCCTTGCTTCCTCTTGTTTCTGTGATTTCAGAATTAGGGCTTTTCATTTTATATTTATAGGGTTTGTATTGCTATATATATAGGCCTATGACATCCAACCCACGGGACGACTTGCATAGTCGGATCCCAATCCATGTCGGCCCTTGCGTGAATTTAAAAAAAAATAAAAAATTAGTGTACCCTGCGTAACCTAGCGCACCGGTGCATTGGCTTATTCCAACGCACCACGCACGTACTGTTTGATAAAAAATTAAAAAACAATTTATTTTTTTTAAATCCGTGCACCATATGTAAAATAGGGCACCGATGCGTTATTTCATTATAGCACCCCACTCACGTACTGTTTGGAAAAAACAATTTTTATTTTGTGTTAATCGGTGCACCTTGTAACATATAACGCATCGGGTCTCCTAGTTGACATAAAGCACTGTACGGTGGTCCCTTGTTTGCACGAGGCGTTTATAAGATTAGGCCGCACCGCCCCCTCCACGACACCATATGCTACAAAAACTAACACTAGATGATTTTTATTATTTTGTCTGTGTTAATTAGTGTGGTGGTTAACATGTAACGCATCAGTGCTCCTTGTTGACATAGAGCACCATACGGTGTTTTATACTATTTTGGCGGTGCGTTTATAATACCACCACGCATCGAAGTCAGTGCGTACACCATGAAAAGCCATCGGTTTCTTGATTTATTTATTTTTACCTAAAAAGTTGACAATTTATTTATAAAATATATTAATGAATGATATGGTACAGGTTTCATATTGATAAATAAATGGTTGACAGGGGATCAAGTAACAAAAATACTGATAACACATTAAGAAAAGCAAAAAAGGCAAGTTCTTTGTAAATTCCTTACAAAAAATATTATTTTTGAACTATATGTAAGTTTAACTAATATGTATTATTTATTGTGTATCATGCAGAGCCACAAAATGACGAAGCTCGATTAGATTATCTCTGATATAGGACCAGAAGAGTGTAAAAGTTTGATGGAAAATTGCAAAATGTTGAATCAATTGAATGAAAAAATACTATCAATCCAATATGAGTTTCTTTTTTTTAATTTTCACTAATAATATACTTAAAATTATTAGATAATATGTTTCAAACAATCTATTAATTCACATATGTTTAATGTTCTATGGGGACCAACAACTTAGAAAAGGAATTTTGATCTAAGAAAAGAAAAAAAACAGAACATGCAAATGAAAATGAAGTTCTCCTTAGTTCATCTGGAGTAGTGTTGGAGGTTAACGAAAGGGGGGAAAAAGTTTACAAAAGTTTGAGGGATCTAGTGGAACGAATGTATAGACGTTCTTTCCACTTACATTACAAAAATCAACCCAATGATTCCAAGAACCAAATTTTATCTAAACTACAGGAAGAGTTTCCAGAGAATTGGTCAATGAGACATGTCAGACTTTTATGGAAAAAACATAAAACAACAAAAAGGAAGGGTAAACCCACAAAGTTGGGTTACACTTTTGTGAGAATTGGGGGCAGAAAACTTTTTTTCTCAACAATTCAGTTGAAATTTTATAACAGTTCAGCCAAACAGTTATAGAGTCCGGTCGAACTTTTGAAATTAGTTCGGCTGAACTCATTCTGCCATTTACATTGACGGCGTACTGATGGCGTGGGCAAACAAATTTTTGGCCAGAGATTGGAAAATCAACAATATGATTTCAGCCGAACTTTAGTTTATAAATACACCAGCTCGAAGCTGTTAACGGGTTTCGGGCTTATTAGCGTCTGTGTCTGTTGTGATCGTGTTTCGTTTGTGTCTGCTATGTGTTTCGGGCCTGCATCTGCATCTATGTCTCTGATCTTGGTAGAGTCTTGTTGTTCGGCCTCGGCTCCGAATTTCAAATTTCCAGGTTGGCACCACCTGCTTTCAATTGCTGTCTTTGCTATAAATTTTATGACTGCATTTTGTGTGGCAGTTGACTGTAATTCTATGACTACTTTCAATTATTTTCATTGATGTCATGATTGTAAATTATATGACTGTAAATTATGTTGTCAATTGTTTCGTGTGCGTCTGATGTGTGTTTCGGGATTGCGTCTGCGTCTACGTTTATACTGAGGCTTATCTCTGTGATTAATATTGAACTTCGCATCCTGAATCTTATTAGCATCTGCGTCTACTGTGATCATGTTTCTTTTGCGTCTATTGTGTGTTTCGGGCCTGCATCTACATCTACGTCTCTAGTCTTGGCAGAGTCTTGTTGTTCGACCTTGGCTCTGAATTTCGAATTTCCAGGTTGGCACCACCTGCTTTCAATTGTTGTCTTTGCTGTAAATTTTATGATTACATTTTGTGTGGAAGCTGACTGTAATTCTATGACTACTTTCAAATGTTGTCATTATTGTCATGATTGTAAATTCTATGACTGTAAATTATGCTATCAATTGTTTCGTCTGCGTCTGTTGTGTGTTTTGGGCTTGCATCTGTGGCTGTGTTTATACTGAGGCTTATCTCTTTGATTAATATTGAACTTTGCATCTTGAATTTGATCCAAATTTGTCACTTTGAGATATAGCATCAATCCTTCTTCTTCAATTTTTCTTTAAGACTGAACTAGCTCACTATGATATTAGCCCAAAAGTTTCCATCTTCATGTTAGTTTAAATGACATTATATTCAACAACCTTTCACTGAGGATATGTATAAGTGGATTTTCAAACTTTATTTTGATCATGACCTTATCTCCGATACAATGTTGGAAAATCCATAGGTTTGGCAGTGAAATTATTTCCCTTATTATGACATTATGTTGTGTTGTTTTCGTTATTATTATTTGTTCTTAAAATTTATCTTTTCTTATCATCAAGACTGATACAAATCAAAAAATAAAAGAGGACACAATATGTAGGCACACTGCTAGGGATAACTCTTCCATTTTCACGACACAAAAACAGTCTTTGTGATAACTCTTGACTATATTAGCACTGATTTTTGTAACACTGAGTTCATTGAATGAGATAACACTGAAATATTCTCTTATCCAAGCTCCTTTTTGTGGTGGTAATGAAACATAAATAGCACCAATATTGTGGCTTTAATTAACTGCAATTACACTGAATAGCATCAAAACTGTATAACACCAAAACTATCCTTTGAAGAAATACAAACTTCATCTGAATTGCATCTTTGTATTTAGCCTTAAATTTAGTCCTTCTGTAATTGTACCGAAGCCTAAAGTCACCAATCTAAACCTGTAATTAGGTTGAACCTATCTCTATAATTTTAGTACAAAATTCTATGTTGGTAATGTGAAAAGCTCAGCTGGGTATACATATTATTTTTCCACCGTAAATGAGCCGACATGACTTAGTGAGTAGTTGTGTCTCCATATAGGATGACTTGAATATTTTTATTTGAGGCTGACATGTATATTTTGAGAGAGGCTGACTTGAAGGTTGGCTTTGAAGAATATTTGTTGAGGAGATCGAGGATGATGACCTTGCAGAAGAAAATGGCTTGATGGAGGAGTCCAATAAATTGGCTTTGGCTCAATACTAATTACAGTATTTAAAAGCCCAAAATGTATCAATTTAAATCTGTAATGACTAACATAGAATTCCACAATCGGTTCCTTAATCTAAATATGACCCAAACATGAAACCCATGCTTTAATAAGTCATTTAATAATTATAAATTATTTTTGACAAATATATTAATAATGAAGACTGAACCTAGCTACATTCTTCAACATCTAAGAGACATAATTGTATTGTGATATTTTCCCTTCTTTCCAACTTAGTCCATCCTTCTAGAAAAATCCCTTTTAATGAAGCACATATATCCATAGTGATCCACTGATATTTGTTCACCAACAACTATTCCATTTTGGACTTATATATCTCAAAACTATGCTCATTGAATTTATGCATCTATATCTTTAAACTACTCAACTATTTTATTTCACCATAGGAATTAATTCAATGTATCTCCCATTTTAATGGGATCTATCACATTTCGAGAAAAACACTTTAGCCATAAAAGTTTCCCATTGGAACCAAAAGTAATTTGATACAAAACATAGGTTTTAACCTTATATAGTTAATTGTTTCAAATAGATTCTTAATTAAATGAAAAATATTCATTGTAAAACAGATGCATTAACATATAATTTACTTGAGAAACCCAAAATGAGAAGATAATTTTTTTTATTAGTATATTAATTTTTAAACCATCAGACACAGACACACACACATATGTATGTATGTATATATGTATATATCCCACGAAAATTATAAACTACCAATCCATTACCTTGGATCAGATAAAACTTTAGTTCTTTAATTGAAACTGTAGAACCATGGTGTAAACTACCATGCACTAGAAAAAAAAATGCTAAAAGAAAAAACCATGTGATGAAAACCATCATAAAGGGAGAATTTTTTTTTCCCAAAAACGTTTTTTTGGGGCACTACCCCTGAACACCTGTGTGTGGGGGATTTTTCGTCTCTATGAAACCCTAAAGCTGGGGTCCTTTCCTCCCATTTTGTTCCCACCACTATGCTTAGAAAAATATATAGTGCATGGGGTATTCACATAAAGAATATAACACATACCAAACATCCAATAATTCTCCTTAATGTGACCATCAATGTTGCAATGGTTAGAATTATTTCTACTACCCTTGCATGGATGTGTAGTGCCTATTTTATTCTTATCCTTCCCCCATTTCGAGTTCTTATTCCCCTCCTTCAAATCTTCTTGGTGCTATTTTTTTCTTCAAACCACTTAAGTACCCTTTATTTTGGCTTATGGTTTCTAGATAATGTGTGTATACACATGGCTCATACATTATCCTTAGCTTGGAAAGAATCACTTGTTTTTGTAGATGGTTATATAGACCCCACATATACTTGAGGAGTACATTTGGGCTCTTGGGAAAGATATGCAACAATATGACCATATTTTTGAACTTAGTACACCCTTATACACTCTTATGTCTACGTAAAGTAGTGTGAGTGATTCCACGGCTCCTCTACACACTTCATAGGGTATAATTGGGACTTGACGAGTGTTCTTAAGTCCTCCCACCTAATGTTTAGTATATCAACTTACAACCTATGTGTTTCCATATCACTTTATGAATAGGTCATAACACAACCCTCTAGCTTTAGTCTAGCAAATGATATATTTTTTTCTTTGTCTATATGATAAATGCTAAAAACAAATTGTAATTTATGTAACCAATGGTTTTTTTTTGGTGCATTGATCTCACCTTTTTATGAATTTATGTTCAATTTCACTTATTTTTAGGCTTATTAGCGTCTGTGTCTGCTGTGATCTTGTTTCGTCTGTGTCTGTTGTGTGTTTCGGGCCTGCGTCTACGTCTCTGGTCTTGGCATAGTCATGTTGTTCGGCATCAGCTTCGAATTTCGAATTTCCAGGTTGGCACCACCTGCTTTCAATTCTTGTCTTTGTTGTAAACTCTATAAACATACAAGTAGATGTCTTGATATGACTGCATTTTATGTGGCCATGTTCCAGTCCAATAAGTGATCGTGTTTCGTCTGCGTCTGCTATATTAAGTCTCACTACTGGACTGCCTTATACTATTTTCATTTTCAGCCTTCCTCGCTTAAGTTTTCTCTATTTCAAAATGACATGATTGAATTCAAATAAAACAACCTTCAGAAATGATTCGAAATGTCTAGCCCTTCGAGAATACCAAGTGAAACCAACAAACAACTCCACATCTTGAAAACCATGCCATTCAAAAAATCCATTCTTTTAGTACCTCGAAATATACAGGGAAAGGAAGATAATCTAAAAAAACGACTAAAATTCGCATATAAACGATTATTTTTCGATCGGTGACCAATAGTAGCTAATTTACAGTATCTTATAACGCGACCAACTTTTGGTCGTTTTTAGCTTAGTCATTATTTGGTTATCTCAATTTTGTTATCTAGTTGTATATTTGGTCATTGATTTAGTCATTGATTTGGTCACTAATTTAGTCATTCATTTGGTCTTTCATTTTGTCATTGATTTAGTCATTCATTTGGTCTTTCATTTTGTCACTGATTTAGTCATTCATTTGGTCACTGATTTGGTTTTTGATTTGGTCATTAAATGTCACAATTAATGACCAAATACACAACAAAATATATTACTATATGATCACCCAAGAAAACCAATTAATGACCAAAGAACTATGACCAACATGTTGGTCGTGTTATAAGATACTGTAAATTAGCTACTAATAGTCATATATATGAAAATTTTAGTCATTGTTTGAAACCAATTAATGACCAAAGAAATGTGACTAAATTTTAGTCATGTTATAAGATACTGTAAATTAGCTACTAATAGTCGTATATATGCAAAATTTAGTCATCATTTGTAGTCACAAATTTATCATTTGCAATAGCCATTTATTCATTATATAAATGACTAATTTAGTAATTTATATGCATTTCATTAATAATCATTCTAAATGACTAATTTAGTCGCATATCCATTTTATTTGTGTTCATTATTAATCGACATAAATTAATTTGTATGATTTAAAAAATGTCATACAATGTGCATGTTCATCTAATATGAAAACACAAAGTCGCATATTTTAATTACAATACTAAACAACATCAAATGCAACTATAAATAATTTCAACCACATAAATTATATTATATGAAATGTTAAAATATTACAATATGAGTTTCCAACTTTATATTAGTTGGACTACAATTTACACATTAAATGATGTTTCATCACTTCAAAACATTATCATTGTGTTGTCAAGGCATTACAGGTGAATTCACCAACTCTGAAGACTTGATCATCAGTGTTTATATGTGTGTCTTATGCGAGATATTGGTTCTAAGGGTATCACCAAACCAGTTCTCCTCTCTTTTTTTGCATTTGTCGCTCCAATGTTATTGCTCTTCTCCTTTTTCAATTCATGCTTCTTACCATCAATACTGATTTCATTTTCTGAAAACAAAATAAAATACAATGCACTGTAAGAAATGAAAAACAATGAACACTAGAATATAATATAAATTAGACTATAAATAGTTTATACAACATATACCTTAACATCAACAATGTCAAAGCAATTTTCCTTCAACATCAATTTCTGCAAAATAAATGTCACGTCATTATTTCCCATTTCTCAACATGCTACATACGATAAATTGAAAATCACATAAAACCAAGAGCAAATCCTTTTCTAACCAATATAAACAAACAAACAATGCCTCTAATAAAACTTCATTATAATATTAGCAAATGAAAAGAGAGCTAGTGGACCATTTGTGTTGTTTGACTTTGCCTATTTTTGTTATAAAGTGCTCAAACTTCAGGAACCAATAAATGTGAGCACGAGCTAAAAACTAACCAACCATTCACTAGTCAGCATGAGAGATCACAAATAAACCACAAAATTGATCAAGCATTAAAATTGTGAGCAGACTACCTTGAAATTTTCTTTTTGAGAAATACCTCAAAATCCCCTCGTTTCTAATAAGCTTCTTGGCTATGTACCTCCATCCTTGATTTCCCTTGTTATATCTTGAATAAAGAATATCCCTTCGACAACCAATTTTGCGAGAATCCTACCAAGTAACTCAAAAGCCTTGTGCGCATCAATAGTAGCATTCTCTAATGAAAATAGTACAATCTCCAACCTAGAAATATCAAAATTATATATAGTTATGATGTTGAAAAGTGTAACTAGGTAGGTCTTCCTTGTAATGACTATGTAACTAGCATTTGCACCGAGAGGTGCAAAGTAACGCCGGGAGTGGGGAAAACAATAATTAAGTGAAATATATGGAAATTTTAGTTCCTATATATCTTTCAAAGAATGTAATAGGAGGTTAAAATTTAAAAGAAAGTTACACTAACATAAAGGAACACTAATATAATTGTCCCAGAGTAATGGCATAGCAATGATGGTATCGAAGATCCTTCAATAGTCGCTCCAAGGAGATTGCTCTAGCTCTTCAAATGATTCAAATAACTATCGAAACTAAATATTCAAACCTGCTCTAAATCCATCATCAAAAGGTTTTCAATGTGCTAGAAAGGGGTATTTAAAGGTTTTTTTTTTTTAAAAACTTTCAATTGTTGCTACAATACTGTTTTAAAGCTGGTCCAAAATTGCCTTCTAACAACTTTAAAAGATGTCATACAAACACCTTCAATAAACTGCTATACAAAAACACTCTATGAAGTAATCCATATAGAGAACACACCAATAGCCCAGAAGAGGGAAATGAAAAGTTTATCTGCAGTTACATTTTACTCTAAAAAATATTTATATCAAAACTGTTAACATCAAACCAAAATTTTGTAATTTTCAAGATCCTAAGTTCAACACCAACTACCCAATAGCCTAGCAAACTTGACAAGAAGACCCTGACTGTTCTTGTCGCTATAAGACAAGATGGTCAACAATGTCATGAGTTATAGCAAGCACCTACAATTGCTTCAGCATGTCTTATCTTTTTAACTAATCCATCATCTTGAATTTTTCTAGCATTCTCTCAATCATCAAAATCAGCATTGTCAAGCTTTAAAAATATAGCATTCACTCCAATCTAGAAACAAAAATATGCATTCACAACTCAACTTACCCAGTATTCTGTTGGCCTCATTCTTAAGTTGTAAGTTGATGCCATACTCATGCAGTGAGCTCCCGCGTCATGGACCACCATTCCTGCCCACTGAAAGAGGATGGCCACTCAAAGTTAAGCCACAAGTGTATACCTTCAAAGAAGCATCACAAAATAATTCTAGAAACAATTAAATATCATATTGGAAAATCAATTCATTCTCATCATGCAAGTATATTAGGTGTGATAATTATTGTCCTGTAACTAACCACCATTTCTGGAGTTGTAAGTTCCATGTCCTTTCCTAAAAAGTCTGCAGACTCGCAGACAGGCCCAACAACATCAAAAGTTTGAATTTTTGCCTTTGGGGCAGGTGGAGAAATTAGCTCAATGTGCTGTGTATCAAGAAGAATATCAGTTAGAAACATCTCAAAATCTCAAAATCATTTTATGATTCATATCACAACTTTCAGACTGTGTGCCTGTCATGAGAAAGAATGGTCTATTTAGTATCCGGGAATCTCAATACGAGTAATATTTCCTGTCAACAAGGAGACTACAAAAGTAGGACAAATTATCCCTTCTATATTCATTTGGAAATGATCATCCCTTCAATCACGCATCATCAAAAAAAGTTGGGTTTGCCCCAAGTCAAATTTATGTACTAACTTGGTAAGCTCCATAAAGGCTAGGCCTAATAAGCTTTGCCATGCTGCCATCAATTACAATGAAGTTCTTGTTACCATTCTAGCTCTTCAAATGATTCAAATAACTGTGGAAACTAAATATTCAAACCTGCTCTAAATCCATCTTCAAAAGGTTTTCAATGTGCTAGAAAGGGGTATTTAAAGGTTTTTTTAAAAAAACTTTCAATTGTTGACACAAGACCGTTTTAAAGCTGGTCCAAAACTGCCTTCTAACAACTTTAAAAGATGTCATACAACCACCTTCAATAAAATGCTATACAAATACACTCTATGAAGTAATCCATATAGAGAACACACCAATATCCCAGAAGAGGAAAATGAAAAGTTTATCTGCAGTTACATTTTACTCTAAAAAATATTCATATCAAAATATGTTAGCATCAAAATCTGTTAATGTCAAACCAAAATTTTGTAATTTTCAAGATCCTAAGTTCAGCACCAACTGCCCAACAGCCTAGCAAACTTGACAAGAAGACCCTGACTGTTCTTGTACGCTATAAGACAAGATGGTCAACAATGTCATGAATTATAGCAAGCACCTACAATTGTTTCAACATTTCTTATCTTTTTAACTGATCAGGGAAATCTGATTTTCTCAAATGATAATTTTACATGTTTAGCTTGTATGCTTCTGGGTTCTATGATTACACCTCAGTTTTGGAGGGTGTTGTAACGGACTGGTGACAAGTTTTTGTAGTGTAACTCAAGGATTCTTGCATTTTATAATGTAACCTTATCCCGTTTTGACTCATCATTATACCTTTCTTACATTTTATGGTGTTGCTCTGGGAATCTTTCATTTTACAACCTAACTTTGTCCTGTGCTGGCTCATTATTATATCTTTTTCAGTTGGAAAAAGGAAATACTGAGCACACCTGAAATGCTTGGTTAAATTGGAAGATTGTCTGCATATAAAAAACAGAAAAGAACCTAATTCATTTGATGAGTGATTTAACATGATTTAAAAAATTACCTAACCTAGACCATAGGAGTCAAGGGGCTAAAGGCCCGGGTTATTCTAATGACCATATTCGCTAATCAGGTATAGGATTTTAGAGGCAAAAGCTTCTGTGAAGATGGAACTAGTTGAATTCTAGCATAGAGCAGGTGATTCTTATTACTAAATCGACAATATCATGCTTTCACATCAATTCTTTTTCTCTATGTGAAAAGTTAACAAGAGAGGCTCTTTGGAAATGCATAGAAATAGATGAAAAATAACTTAATAAGTGAATTCTCATCTGCTGTGTTATTGTGGCATGCAATTGAAGAAGGTAGTACAGGACCTTGTTGTTAATGGGGATGGAAAGTCTTTCCCAAAGTCAAAAAATTTGGCAGCATTAACAACAACTTCAAGAGAGCCCAAGGTTTGCTCAAAATCCTTACTACAGCATATGTAAAAGTTAATTTAGTTTCAAGTTGCTAGGATATAATTATCTATGAATACATAAAATGTTAACACTTATGCTACAGAAAAGCTAAAATTCAATGCCTGAAATGGATCTGACTACAGATGTTTACTGAAATGGACTTTGAAAAATATAGAGCTAAGCTTGAGCTGCAATATTGTTTTGTTCATCACTAAATACGTGTAATAGATGTCTATTTTTAATTAACATCTGAGACTGAAACTTCAATCTAAAGGTTGATGTCAGCGAAGATGAGGGAAAAGAGGAAATTTATGGTGTTAGATGAGGACATCATGAGGACTACTTCTATAATAGGTCAAGTGATGCAGATGAGGATGAAAAAACTGTTCCAAATCTGCGAACACGTTTTGATCTCCAAAGGGGAATTGGAGTAAATATTTAAATCTTACAAGAGTGTGTGACATTGTGATTCAAACATAGAGATTGTTCTAATTTTTCCATAAAATCAGCAAGAACTAAAATTGATGCTACACAACACGAAGGAAGGTGTTCAGTCGATGCAAATGGAATGGAATAAACAATTGTAGAATCTTGGTGAGCTTTGCACAAACAATTGTTATTATTTGAACCACGCTTTTCTACATTCTTCAATTTTGACTGTATTTCTTTTCTGCACAGGAAAGCATATGTATGGACTAGTGCAGGCTGCAGCAGGCTACCACAAAGTTCTAGAGGAAAATCAACAACTATACAATCAAGTTCATGATCTGAAAGGTGTGCTTCCTGTTCATCTATCATAGTGTTATAGTTTAACTGACATGTCTCAAAAATATTATAACGGAGTAGGAATTAGGAGTCCCTTTA
>JAXQQM020092968.1:0-104962 GCA_034641835.2 Pinus albicaulis
GGTGGTATCTTATACTGAGGATTATAACCTCTGTTTGGAGCATTATAAAAATTCTTGGGAGTTTTATTCTTGGTCTCCAGTTCAAGTTTACCCAATTTATTAGTGAGATTCTTGATCATTTTACTCATTTCTTCAATTTTATCTGCATCCTTGTCCTGATTAGAGGTGGAAACCTCTTCCTTTCCTTTCCTTCTAGTATCCTACTCAATTTTTCCTTTTTATTTTCCACTGGAGGCAAATTTTTCTTCTAGCTCAAGAGCATCTGACTGAGCATCATCTAAAGTAGTAAGTTTTCTTTCCCTCAAGGAGAAACCAAAATCTGAATCGAAGGCTGCTATGAAAACCACCTTAGCAGCAGTTTGGTGAGGCTTCATCTCAGGAGGCAGGCTCAAATACAATTTACTAAATCTCTTAATAAACTCTGCTACACCCTCATTTTGTTTGTTCTTTAGAGTATTGAATTCAGTGAGACACATTCCATGATCTTTCTTTTCCCCCCATTTCCTGAGAAAAACTTCTTCCATTCTTTCCCAAGTACTTACAGAACGGTCTGCCAATGTCTTGAACCATTTTCTTGCTTCACCATCAAGAGACTGAAAAAAAAATCTCAAGACTACATCCAAATTTTCAACATTCAAGTTTTCTGCAAAATCATAGAAGACCTCAAGATGTTTCTGTGCATCAATCTCATTTTCTCCATTAAATCTAGGCAGGATCTTCAAATAATCCTGTGGCATGTCATTTAGTACTTGAGGTAAGGCCAATGGAGCATATTTGTTCAACAGGAAAGTAGGAACATTAGCCATTGGAGGAGGTGGGGTTTTGCAACAATCTGATGTACAAATGAAGGGAGAGGAAGCGGAGGAAGTGGAGTATGGATAACAATGGGAATATATTGTACGGAAGCCTGAGGTGTAGATGGAAACAATTCACGATTAACAGGGGCTACTTCTATAACTTCTTTAACTTCCTCAGCCTCAGGGGTAGGATGAAATTTCACTTTAGCTCTAGCACTTCCCCTTGGTGGGCTATCCGAGTAATATTCAGGATTTTCTTCAATGAAATCAGGGTTTTCTACTGGAACTTCTTGAGAAGAGGAGGATGGGAAGTCTTCTACAGAATGTTTAGGGTTTTCAGCATGAACTGACTGTATTTCTCTCCAACTTATCCTATGTACAATATTTTATGGGTCAGGCACATAATTCGTCTTCAGCTTAGCAGTATCTGACCTCAAATGTGGCTTGCGAGGAGCCAGGACTACCAATAGATTTATCAAACAAACAACAGTGGAGTCGCCAAGGTGAGAGATTCACAACTCTTCAACTCTCTGTGCTCACCTGATTAGAGAGTGAATCTGATTTGTCGAGGCCCAGGGAAACTGATATTCTTGAATTCGCTCCCCGGAAACGGCGCTAGAAAGATGTTGTCGACAATTATTGTCTACCCTAGAGACAGCCTAGAGTTGCCATAGACCAGTGCCTAGGACATCTTAACATAGCAAGGAGCTCATAATATAGCTTGGGTTGTCAATCCAAAAGCTCTCCTACTATCTCTTGCAAAACAAGGAAATTAGTTTAAATGGAACCAAACTCTCTCTCAGAAGATGATACAAAGATAAGAATAATGTAGGAACAGCATGCAAAACTCCAATAAAAAAAGCATCAGACAGTTAAGAGACAACTTACTACAAAGAGGGCCAGTTCAAATAATATGCCATAGAAATCAAATATCAGAAAGTGGATGCAGTGAAAGAAAAGTTAAGAAGATACTAGTCAACATTGGGCTGATACCCAGATACACAACAGAACCATATATGGGCTTATCAATTTAAGAATCCATACATGACAATGGCGTTTTAAAAGCACCCTCCCAAAGAAACTAATATAGCAGAAATATGGATGAAATGAATATGGAACAGTATATCATGCATGAGCCATATTTAAAGCGCTTGACTGATCCAAGCATGGGCATCAACTAGGATGAATCCATACCAAAAATCAGTGAACCACTCGCATTCCAATACATGATACAAGAAGATATATAGCATGGAATGAGATTTTATATTAACACATAAGAGAAAATTACATACTGTGAGATACCAAAGACCAGAATCCTCATTACAGTTATAACTCCTCCTCACTGAGACCCTACGGACTCTGAGCCTTCATACATAAGTGTTACAAGATGTATACAAGAACTTATCACTGCACATTTTACTGATAGAAATCTGGAACCCTTTCAATGTCTTTCTTCCTCATTTTTATAAGAGAAACAGAAAGCTCTAGAGAATGAGGGTAGGTGAAAACATTAAATTTCTTAATTTGAACAAAATGGCGGAAAGATGCCTACCCATACTGCTTGACGGCGCTATAGTGCTGAACGTACTCTGTGGTTCCTCCATAAAATAAATGCAGTAGGAGTAGATTTTTCTGGAGACACAACATGAGGAATAAAATATGGAACATTTTGTACTTTTCTGAGAGAAAAATCTATTGAAGAGCACCCTGGAGGATCTGATTTCTTTGCACTTATACTAGAGCCTTCTGGATGTTAAATCGACTTTTGAAATCTCTAGTTCCAACCATTGAATTCCTTTCTCTCTAATTGATATTCTTTGTTATGAAAATAATGTCTTCAGCTACCAGGGTCTATCTTTTGAATTGCTCTGAGGGGTTTGATAAATTTCAGCCTTGCTTCATTAAATAAAAGTCTTGTCAACGATATTTTCTCGGATCTCTGCTTCATCATCCAGCACCTGCTGAATAGAACTTTGAAATGCACTCATCCTCTTGTGATGTAAACCCCAGATTATGATGGTTCTTTAGTACCAAACACCTGCAAAAATCCACAAACTCATTAAAAGAAACCAGACTCTGTGATGGATATGTAATGAGGGTGGCCGTGTGACGAAGCGTCGTGAAAACAATGGTGGCAGTACACAGGATGGTGGTGAAAACGCAGAGGAACTGTGAAGAATGGGTTGACGGAGGTTTATAACACAAAACGCTAAAATATGGCGTGTGAATGAAATATATTTATATAAATGGGGGAAGGGGAAATAGATGACACGTATATGTACAAAAGGTCAATCAGAGTGGATGACGTGGAGGCGGGTCTGGTCAACCAGTGTGTATACCAATATTCTGATCCGGAGGGCGATCAAAGGTGGGCTAGGGACGCGATGGACGTAGGTTAAAGCGTGAGCAGCTTCGGGAGATAGTCACCGTTGGATGGAGGGCGTAGGATCGGACGGTTGATGATGATTCCGCTGCACATCCTTTGGCTGAAATTTAATGCGCAGGGAGAGCAGAGGCCTGAGGTAAAGCGCGTGCATCTTCGAGGCACGATGGCCATCGGATGGAGGCCCCGAGATCCAACGGTCACCGTTTATTCCGCTACCCGACTTTCGTCCGGAGGATAATGCGCGAAATGGGTGGTTTTCAGGCCCATTCAAAAGACACGCGGCGCACATTCAATGGAATCGCTGGGTTTTGCGGAAAACCACCGTCACGGCAAAGGTGGTGCGGAATGAAAACACCGATTTCAAAGGCGCGGGGACCACCACGAAAAACCAGCTCCGCTCCGTCGATTTGCTTCTGATCGGATGGCCACGGGTGCCCCCGAAACTTTGAACGATTAGCTCCTTTCCGCTTGGCGCCCGGTCTTGCACCTGAGTCACATGGGGGAATGAAACAAAGGGGGCTAAGGCTAAGGGGCTAGGCTCAAAATAATTTTAATTGTGGTTTTTAACTTTCGCACAGTGTATTTTATGAGCGTAAATGGGAGTGTTAAGTAGAAATATGGAGGTTTTAGGCCACAGCAGAGGTTCAGAATAGATTCAGAAGAGGCTGCAAGTCAAAAATTTATATGTAAGGGCTGACATGTACAACAGAAAGTACGAGCTATTCAAGCGATACAGAACCCTTGGCTTCTCTAGCCCACCTAATTAATATCTTTGGAAGCCACCCAATGGTAGGGTAGACTTCACGTGGAACTTACCATCAAGTAAATGGTAAAAAATCTCCAGAAATCGCCTTATTAAACGGCGACCACCCATCCCATCCAACGGTAATTTTTTATTTTTACCCGAATTGACTGTTCCAACAGCTAGTTGTTGTACCTTGGGTGCGCTCAGCGTGCCCTTACACTCCCAGTACACCTCTGTACTTGGAGCATACCCCCTGTGCTCCCGGCACACCGACTGCAACCTGAGCTTATTCCTGCTAATGGTAATTCTATATCGCCATAGAATAGCCCCCAAGATTTTTTTTATAGTTGCCTTGCCTGCCTAGTGACCTTCTACTGTGCCCTCACAAGCTTCTGCCAAGATAGTGGGCCTCTCATGCTCCAGAATGTATCTGCACAACACTCGTCCAACGCCTAGTTAATATAAAGGACCTGCGATAATAGTAAAATATGTTACCCACATAACCAACTCCTTCTTTTTTTGTACAGAATATGCTGCAGATGTCGTGCCTATTTTCAGGGGCTAGAAAATATCATTGAAGTGTGCATGAACGACCCTTGTGGCGAACCGCTACGCATCAGGAAATCCTTCCCTCAAGTTAAGGGGTTCGCCACCCGACTCGAGTCGGGGCAAGTGATCTAGCCTCGCATTTAGCTTTGATGACTTGACTATGACTTCAAAATCATATTCCTGAACCATCAACAACCACCCACAGATTTTCCCCCCCAACACAGGCTTATGCATCAGGGACTTGAAAGCCGAATGATTTGTAAACATATTAAAGTGTCTTGCCAATAGATAGTGCTGATACTTCTGTAGTGCATAGACCACGACCAACCATTCCCTTAATATGGTGGCATAATTGTTCTTCGTACTTGAGAGTTCTTGACTAGCCAATGTGACTGGGTGATCAATGTCTCTGGTGTAAGGCCACGTAAGGACCCTCCCCAGGGAAATCCATAATGCATCAATATGTACAAGACATTCCTTCGCCCCATTGGGATAATTAAGAAGAGGTGCAGATAACATCCATTCCCGGAGTCGCTCAAAGTTATTCCAGCACTTGTCATCCCAAAATAATGAAACATCTTTCTTAAGCATCATGTCCACAGGTGTGGTGGTCAGTGCGTATCCCAGAGTGAAATTCTTGTAGTAGCTCGTAAGTCCTAGGATCGTCCGTAGCTATTTCTGATGCATCAACGCATCTGCAGCCTGTAGTGGAGGTCCTACAACTGCATAATCCTCCTCTGAATCAGGAATAGAGACATTTTGTGGATCCAAATAGCACTCTCTTATGCTACTAGGGTAGGGTAGTCCTCTTACCTATAAAGATATGTAGCGGAAGTCCCTCATAATTCGTAGGTAGCACAGCGCAGAGACATCATGCAGCAGATTTTTCCAATTTTCCTTTTCCTCATTGGAATCGGAGAAGCATTTGCTATCTCTTTCCCAGCAAAGCAGACCATCAACCGTAGGGTTGACCCAGTATTTTTCCCTCGCAGTTAGCTTATAGATGTGATCCACCTCTTCTTCCTCACGCACTGACTTGGTGTACCTCTCTCCTTTTTCAAGGTCTAGAAGTACTATTACCTGCGTTCCTTCACTTTCAAATACCATGCTCCTCTTTTTTAAGTTGATAATACCACCAATATCGATGGCCCAGTCCAATCCTAGGAGTGCCAGGTAGGGATCCGCATATTCTACAATATGAATGACCTCAAAATCAGCCCAAACTTTGACCCCTGTGATGTCTACCACGATCTTCGATAACCTTCCTAAAGGTATGATTTTTTGTTGATTAGCCATGCGAAACTAGATAGGGGACCACTCCAACTTAGGCTCTCCAATTCGTTGCTAGGTTTTCTTAGGTAGTACGTTTGCATCCAAGCCTAGGTCCATAATAACCTGATCCATCTCATAGTCACCAATTTGCGTGGTTAACCGCATCTCCCTGCCAGTGCGTCTCTTATGCTTATAGATTTTGTGTACATCCTTAATTTCCATAGCTAGGGTTGTCTTTTCTACGCAGCTATCTATCAAAACTTGGAGGTTTTCTATGAATCTTTGGTTACGCAGGAGCTTCATACATGCCTCCAAGAATTATTTAACCTCATCGTTTGTAGAGGCGTGAGGAATAGGTGCCTCAGCCCTAGAAAATTCTTGGCGAGCTCGGACAAAGGCTTCTTTATTTTCCTATAAGTCCAAACCTTCTTGCTTAACAACCATTTTACAGATGAGAGGCTCCGCCTCAAATTTTTCCACAACTCCCTTAGCAACCATGCCGTCGCATGTGATAACATTAACACTTCTTCCTTCATCCCGAGGTTCCGCCTTGACCCTTTGTACATTCTGCATAGGTGTCTGTTTAGCTATCTGCATTTTTGATTGGATGAATTGGGCAAAGTGCCCAAATTCTCCGCAGTTATATAAAACCAGTTGTCTTCTCCCCCTACCTGCTTTTCCACCTTGGCCTCCTCCCCTGCCCCTAGCTAAGGAGTTGCTTAGGCTTGAGGGGGGTCTTGGTGATGAAAAATCCGCCTGTACCCTATATATATTTCCTCGATATATCATTAGATCGTACGTTCGGCAGTTCTGTTCATTATGGCCTACAAATCTGTAGAACCTGCACCATTGTTGCTTTATCTCTGGGACATATGCGGCAAGGCAGGGGCAGTGGTTGGTATCGTGTAGCCCAACAATACAAAAATCATCACACCACAATACCGAACTGGGTCCTGCAGCTTCCCTTGGCCGCAACGGACTGGGTCCCCCAGCCTGTATGTAGTCTGCTAGTAGAGGACAGTTATCCTTGGTGTGTCCATTCACCCTGCATCGTATACATCATATTTTAGGGCTAGCCTCCATTTGTCACTCCTTCCTTAGATTCTAGATATCCATATGCATTGCTTCTAGTTGGCCATGTATCTTCTATACTCCTAACTAGGTATCATCTCTTGGCGCAACTTCTAGCTTCATCGCATTTTCCAGGGCTTTTTCCTGCAATTCAATGGCTTGATGTCCCATTGGCATGCGTAGGTGGGGCAACATAATAGCAATGAACCACTCCGTGTGCTGCTTGTCATTGTATAGAAATCCTCCTTCTCTAATTACCTTCTTTAACCATTGGTCAGCCTCCCATACGGACTTTGATGGTCCTTGCATGAAATCCTTCAGATCGTTCACTATCTACGAGTAGGACTTGGGAATTGTGAACCATTTTTTTAAATAATTCTTAATCTCTTCAATGGTTTCATTCACATGATGATTTATGTACCCCATATACCAATCAAAGGCCCTTCCCTCAAAGGCCAGGGATAGTTGCGCCCTTTTCACCGCATCACTAGCTACATTCTACGCAGTCCATACCGATCCTGCAATGAACCAAAACCGATCCATATCCTCATCTCCTATGCCCTTGAAGGTGGGTAGCTTCATGTGCGAAGCCATATCGTCTTCTGGTGGTGGGGGAAATGAGTTCTTACCCCTATGAGTGTTCGATGGTGGCATAGACAGAGAGCTATGCACAGCAGAATTTCTTACTGGACTGTAGATGAATCGATCCCCCTCCTGATTGGTTATGTAGTACTTACCATTGTGCATTGTACCCTCGCTCTGATCGGAGCTCATTCACTCTGTGTGGCTACACAGGATGCTTTTTCACACAACAATATCTTAATCAGTAATGGTAGAGTTTTTAGAAACTTACCGCGGAACCCCTTGAAAAATCTTTTCTCTGCCTCAGAGTAGGACACAAATTGATCAATCCCAAATTTCTTCACAAATCCTCCTATTACATTGTCCACCCAGTGATCTACCGTGTGCGTGATGGTGTTATCAGTATTTTCTAACTATCGTATTAGCTCTGAAGTCCACTGTGTAACCCTTTCTTCCTTCCAATACTTCTAGAAATCTACGAGCCTTGCAAGCCACTCCTGAAGCTCAATTGCAAATGTCACGAAGAAAATTTCGTAGATCTCTGTGAAAATGTACTTATTCTTCCACTTTTCTGTGGTTAGCCTTATACTATGATTCTCTTTTACTCTGAATTCCTAAATTTTCTTTTCAAACCACTCATTGATCTCTTTCTTCTCAAGTCTCCAATGTGTTCTTGGGATTACCTGATCTCCCTTAAAATGCTCCTGATCCCAGCAACAAAGCCATTTTTTGGCTCGAGGGGTCCTGAACCAGGTTCAGAGGTTAAGGTTTGCCAACAAACCCCTATACTACTAGCCCTTTCAATAGTGACCTACTTGTGCAGGCCAAAGTATCACCCGAAGCAGTATGGGAGGGTGCTGGAACCAGGTTTCTGCACCCTGAGAGAGAGCAGGTAAGTCAAACAGGGTTTCCTTCCCAACTTTAACAACTTTAGATCTAGTTACAGACTTATATCGCAGAGTTTATATCTACTAACTATCCTTGCATCCACGTGCGCAACACTAATCTATCAGTACAACAACTATAATCACAGTAATCGACAGATCATAGCTTCATCTAACAGGAACAAGGATATTCTCGTAGCTATAACAAATCTATTTCCAAGTCGATACTCCACAGTTACCAGAGTTACCATCAGTCATAGATTAAATAAGCACCTTTGCATCAGTAATATCACAAGTAATATCATAAATGCATACATAATAGATCACAGGAATACTCTGTATTATAACAACACATAATCAACCATAGATAACTCAGATAGTAGGACATAAACTCAGATAACGCAGAGATACTCTAACCAAATTCTCATATATTAATATCCAAAACCCAAATACACTTCAACACAGCCTGCGCACACAGCCAGCAGGGTCCGCACACAACAGGACTAAGGATCTCCACGTACACAGCCAATAGGATTCCTTTCCCTATCAACCCAACTAGATCTAACACTTCACAACTATCATCAATCTCTATTCTCTTTTGCCTATGACTCAAGAAAGGTTCATCTATTTATACCAATTTAGCCTATGCATCCAATGGTCTGCAAACCGTGGCTTGTGGACTCTTGGTCTACCCTTGACCCATTACAATGTGTTAGGGGTTTTGAGCCACCCCAAAATCCCCATGTTAGACTAATTAGGACCAAATTATACAAAATCGCAGCTTTTAGGGGACCCTGTTCGAAAAGGTATAGTTATTTATGGCACAAACAATTATGCTTTGAGATATGTATTAGACAATGGAGTAAAAATGCAAAAATATGCATATTCAGATTGGGTTGAGAGTGAAAAAGATAGAAAGGGTTCATCAAGATATTGCTTCAGTTTGGGATTTATTATGATTTCGTAGATAAGTAGGAAGGAGACATCTGTCACACTCATTACTCTAGAGGTCGAGTATATTGTAGCTTAGTGATCAGGTGCTCAAAATTACGCTGAAAAATGAAACTTGTTGGAATGGTGTGGAACCTGAACGACTGCATATATCTTGTAATTTTGAATTTGGTGCAACTTATTTTGCAGAAAACTGACACTGTATGCTCCCAAAAATGTGTAGTGATCATTTTCCCAAACAGGAAATTTTTTGAAAAACATTATGCAGGCTGCCGATTCAACAGTCCGTATAGTTGAGTGGGAATGGTTGATCGGGCATTGGGCTAATAAAGCTTCACTAGTTGTCTGAATATGGATGGTGATGGTTGGTGTATTATTAGTGGGTGGTTGGTGGCCAGCCATAGGCTACCACGTGGCCCAACCAGAGGCCACCATGTGGTAGCCCGAGGGCCACCAAAATTGCTTAAGGTCTAAGTTAACACTTCGCAGGATTTGAAATGGTGACCTCTCTCGAAATAGTTCACCACCTAATGGTTGGACTACAATTATTTCTTGTTAAAACTTATGTGAAAATGTTATATAAACTATATTTGGCAGAGGTTTGGCGGTAAGGGCCAGGGCTTAGCCTAGACCCCCCCCATATGACAACATAAAACCATTGGCATGGAACCAAGGGCACCAATTCTTTTATTAAAACCAATAATTTATAGTTAATAATGTGGATTTTAGGGGTTATTGGGCATTTTAACTGCCCAACAATTTTACCAGGAATTCCACAAAAAATGGCGCACAGTTAGCTGAAATCAGGGAAAATTTGTAGGACGAGTCTGGATTTTGAGGAATTTGTAGTGCGTTTAGCAAAAAACTAGGGAGGCTCATAAATTTTTTAGGGTTTGACCATTTTTGACAGTTCTAGAGCTGATGGAACAAGATTTGAATTCATTTGAGCATAATGAAAGAGGGCCAAGCCATTGGAAGATGGACCAAGGAGACGTAGCCCAAAAGGGGTGAAATCCTTCATCATTGTTATGTTATGGTTAGCTTTATGGTGTGTTTGTTTGTTGTTTCTATTATTTCAAAGTTTTAAATTTATGCTTTATGTGTTTAACAATTTAACATAAAGGCTCATAAAACTAAGTTTTTAACACTTGCAATTTACAAAACCTCAAGAACACTTTCTTTAAGATCTCATACAGATCAAGTTTGGTATCATAGCTTAGATTTTCTATGTTGCTGTGAGGATTTAACTGTTTGCAAGTGTTTCTAATGCTTACAAGGTTGAATCTCAAGAGAGGATAAGGAAAGCATGTGGTTGCAAGTCCTAAAGTTAGGGCAAGGAAAAGGAGAGAAAATTTTCCACAATATCCACCACAAATTCTTCCTCAAATTGCAGTTGAAGCTTCAACAAGAATATCACATGAAGGAGGAGTTGATAATATGTAAGATGAAGAAAATACTTTCAGAAAATATTTCTTTGACATGGTTTAAATGGTGAAGGTTCTCTATCAAGAGAGAACTTCAAGATTGCAGGGGGGGAGTCCCAATCCTTCAAAAGGAGAGGGTTATTCTGTGTAATGTTCGCAAATCGGGACAACTAGCAATCCATGGCTGGGAAATGCATCTTCCATAAATGGAGGCAGTAGGATTTGATATCAAGACCTGGATCCCTTAGACTAATGTGTATAAGACTAAAATCCAAGAGTTGGGACCAAAGAAATCCTTCTAGGATGGTGAGACAAGCCTCCCACACCTAGTTCCCTTCAAAAATTGCCCAAAGAGTGGGGTTTCAATAATACATGAACATACCATGGAAATACAACGTTATTTTATGAGCTGTGAGACAAGAAGATGTGTATAGCCAATAAACAATGTTATAACAGCAAATAAAGTACAAGTTCTTGAGGAAACATCTACTCAAGAAAGGCAATGCAAGCCTCAACAAGACATGTACATGAAAATAGAATATCATTGCTATTTCTGCATAAACCCCGGCTATGAGGACGCAGTTTATAGAAGTTACTACTCCATATTACATGATAACTGAAATATATGACAAGATATGGCTCAAATACACTAGGGGAGCAAAGCTCTAACCCTTAGAAGAAATAATACATCAATCCTCCAAGGGATTGGTTGAAATACACAAAATGGAAAAAATGTTGGAGTTGCTGGGCAGCAGCTGCAACTCAAATCTGGAACTAAGTAGAGAAGGCTGAATATGATGAACAATCTGAAGTATACCTTCTCCAATGGATCTCCAAAGTGGAAGGTTGATCCTTACACTTGAGATCTCACCCTCCAACCAATCTGCAAACCCTCACTGCAGATACTCCATGAAAATAACATAGTCACTAAGAGGGACTGCGCAGTGAGTGGAATAGAAAAATATGGCCAAGTGCCAAGATATTAAAATCAGCTCCCAAGCTTCCAATATGATCTCCCAAAGAAAGGAAATAATCTCTCTCTGAAAAACAAGAGATGGAAGAGGTGTTGTGGAGTCTCCACTGCAACACCCTACAACACAGAGTTATGTTGTTGCAGCAATAATGTTGTCCTGGAGGAGGATGCTTTGGCCTTGAGCCAAGAGATGTGGAAAATGAAGAACCAACTTTCAAGAGGCCTCTCAAGAAGGTGTGGAAATCCTAAACATGAATTCCCCAGCAATTCTTTCTAAACAACAAAGAATGCACAATGTCTGAATAGACATGAAATGAATAATCATAAGCATGAATAACAATGGCTCTCCTCCTCTCCATATATGGCAAGTGAAGGCTCTCTCTCCATGGGCCCCATCCATTAGGGTTTCCTCCATAAATGAATATTCCCTCCTTTATCTCTGCGCTGTCCCATGTAGTTCTTTCCACCTCATACCCTGCGTTGTTTGACTTGGTCAAACTTAACCAAGACTCTTTGAAAAATGTCCCCTTTCACACATGAGGGTGTGAAATATAGTTCCAAGGCTGATCCCCTTTCATACTAGAGGGATTTTATCTATGTTTTTATTGTCTTTGGGCCTCCTTACCCAATTATTCAACTTATAAGTGAAATTATCAAAATCTAATGTTCCAATTTATTGAAGGAAAAAATTAGGAACATTACATTCTAGAGGAAAAGCAGGAGATGATGATAAGCCTTCAAAATTAAATTGTGACAAACCACCCTCTTCTCCACCATCATCTTTGCCTCCATCCTCACCTTCATCTTCTTCCTCTTCCACAACAATTTTTACTCAAACACATCCACATACCTAAAGGGTGCATGGAAAAACTCCCTTATTAAAACATGATATCAAATTTGAACTGCCTATGTATAATGGTGAAGTGAATGCTAAAAGACTTGATAATTGGTTCGTCAACTTGAATTTTATTGCATGATTCAGAACATCAAAGATGATGAAACAAATATCCAGTTGGCTTCATTAATTTTGGAAAGTGTTGCTTTGATTTGGTGGGAAGCAAAAACACAAGAGGACATGAAAAAGCATGGTAAGGTTTCAACCTCTTGGATAGATTTTATTGTTGCACTTAGAATAAAATTTTATCCATTAGCTTATATGGAAAAGGCTATCATGGATTTGCATATTTTTATACAACTAATGGGTCAAAGTGTGCAAAGTTACACTCAAGAGTTTAGAAGAAGTTGTTTGATACTAGGTGTAGACTTGAATTCACAAGAAACTTTGTTGAAATATATTGGGGGTTTACACAGTTATTTAAGACATACTATCCTTATTTTTAATCCTATAAGTTTAGATGAGGTTTGTGTTGAGGAAACACATCTTGAAGCACGAGGGAAAAACATTTCACAAGAGGGTAGAAAGAATCCATTCACAAGTGGAGACAAGGGTAAGAGTAATTTCAAAGGGAAAGGAAAGAAGAATGCATCTGTCAAGAAGGAAGGAGTGAAATTAACATGCAAAGGTTGTTCCAAAGAGGGTCATGATGAAGCTCATTGTTGGAAGCTTCATCTTGAGATGAAACCAAAATTGATACACTTTTTCATAATGGTTCACAAGAAAATTTGATTTCCGAAGACTTAGTCAAGAAGTTAAATTTAGAGACCATTCCTCATAAAGGACCTTATCCTTTAGGCTGGATATGCAAGAATTCAAAATTACAAGTTACGAGGAAAAGCATACTTAAACTTGCAATTATGGGAAACTTTCTTGATGAAGTTGAACTTGATGTAGTTCCACTTGATGTTTCTGGAATTATTTTGGGAAGCCCATATTTGTATGAAATAAAAGCTATTTTTCATCACCATGAAAACAAGTATCACTTGTTAAAATATGGTATTGAGTAAATTGTTAGATCACATCGATATAAACTAAATCTTTCACTTGTAAATGCCAAAAAATGAAGAGACTCATTAACTCTAGCAAACATTTTGTGCTTTTAATGGTCAAACAAACGAATGATGTTGAAAATGAAGCTTTCAAGGTTGTGACTTAAGATTGAAATCTGATTTGGTTGAGGTTGTTAACCAATATGATGAGATGTTTTAGGAGCCAAAAGGATTCCCTCCCAAGAGGGGAATCCAACATGAAATACAATTGTAGCAAGATTGTCCTTTTCCTAACATTGGCATGTACAGGATGCCAGTGATGGAAAGTGCATAAATTAATAAGAAAATTCAAGAGTTTTTGGAAAAAGGGATCATCAAACCAAGTACTTCGCCATGCGGGTCACCTATTTTTTTGGTGCCAAAGAAGGATGGAACATGGCGCATGTGTGTGGAATTTCATGCATTGGACAAATTTACAATAAAGAACCGTTACCCACTTCCTATAATTGACGATTTACTTGATCAATTGAAATATGAAAAGTATTTTACTAATTTGGACTTAAGGATTGGCTATCATCAAATTAGAATTACTGAAGGTGACATATGGAAGACAAAATCAAAACAAAACAAGGTTTGTTTGAATTCCTAGTTATGCCTTTTGGTATTTGCAATGCTCCAAATAACTTTATGCATGTGATGAATGATGTATTGAATCACCATTTCTAGATGAATTTGTGATACACTACTTATATGACATCTTGATTTTCAGTAAATATCATGAAGAACGTGTCGTGCATGTCAAAAAGGTACTTGATGTCTTGAAGAAAGAAAAGTTGTTTTTAAAGATGTCAAAGTGTGAGTTTGGAAAAAATTATTTAGTGTATTTGAGACATATTATTGGAGGAGGTGAATTCAAAATATATCCCTCCAAGGTTGATTTCATTTTGAATTGGTAAAAGCCAAAAACAGTTACGTAGGTCAGAATATTTTTGGGAGTTGTTATCTCTTCACCGTATCTCTGAGGCTGAGAAGAGACCAACAAAGGTATCCACAAACCAATTTTTTGTCAAGTAGCTATCCCTACTAGACAGGAGAGGGCTCTCTCCAATGGATCTCAGCCAATATGGTTGGATCAATGAGATATTAGGCTAGGTATAGTAGCACAGGGGTTTGGTTGATAAATTTTGAGGTTTTGGATGGTGAATAGGTTAGGGAAGAAATTAGGTTAAGGAAAACAAGGATTAGAATTGCAGGAATCTGATGGAGAAAGGTAGGTAATAATTTCAAAAAAAAAAAAATATCTAATGAAGTGATTTAGACTACTAGGGTTTGATAAAAGAGAATAATAAATATGAATTATTTTCTACTAGAAGAAGATGAAACAAACTATAATTATTCCTCCAAAACACAACATAAGCTTAATGAATTCTGTCTTTATGACTTAGGAAACATTCAAATTTCAAAAATGGAATGAATATGAATTATAATACATTCACACATTTTCATACCATAATAAGAAACATTTTCAAATCACTTTAGCACAAGAATTCCAACAAAATAGTTGCAACTCAGTATGTTATTACCTGCCAAAAGTCTGATTACAAAAAGTGTTCCAAGATAAATCCAACAACATCCAACCATTTCTATGAGAAAATAAGTGAATAATATAGACCAAAACTGATTCTCCCCAGCTTAGGCTTCGAATCCCTAACTTTTGGAACTGATCCACAAAGTGCTCAACTGCAAACCCAAAGACTAGGGAGGTCAACAAACTCATCCCTAACTTTGATGAAATTGATTCATTTGTCCAAAAAATACACTTTTACCCAATGTATCTACCTCTAGTAATTAAAAGTGACATAATTACATTTACATGAATCAATTACGTCGGTAAAATCCATCAAATCCATTGACTAACTGAAGAAAAAAAATCAAAAACTGGAAAATATCAATGAATCTGGCAAAAGCTTAGTGCCAACTTCAAGGTTAGTTTTGGAGGACTTGATGAAGTCCAAATTGAGCCCAAGATAGCTCATTGTAAATTTTCTCCTGTCTATTTTCCAAAAATTCCCTTGAGTTATGAAAATGATGAATTTAAGGCCCACAAAATTAAAATATCCTAAGACTAGTCAAAAGAACAGTGCCAACCTGAAAAATGAGGCAGAAAGGTGATTTTTTGGGTGTTTTTGGCCTTTTCTCCCTGTAAGAATGTCCAAATTTTATGTGAAAATAGTAAAAATTTGATTTAGAGGGCCTTATGAAACCAATGGTGGTGACCATTGTCATTTTGAGGATCCTAGAAAAAGCGCAATGCCTTGACAGGTGGATTGTGCTGAGAGTCTGTCATTAGGTATCATCATGGTCAGATTCATTAGGTTCCATCATTGCCTTACCCTTGATGTCTTGTCCTTTTGGCTTTAGTAGCTATAAATCCATGATTACTTTCTTGGCTTTCATCTGCTCATTCTCTTGTTCAAGGAATGATATGAAAAATTGGGCTCTTGCCATGTTGTCCTGCAGTTCTTTGATGATGGAATCCTTTTCTTTAATAATCAACTTTGAGGCCTCATGATAATCTTGGTCATCCAATTCCATCAACTCAAATTCTCTTTCTTCCTCATGAAGGTCTTCCTCTTCATGGAAAATTGTCTCTTCATGCTGCTTAGCCTGATGTACCTTATTTTATGATGAAGAAGGCAAGTCCCCTTCCACAATATGTGGATCAAACACTTGCCTAGGTTCCCTCTGGTAGGTTTTTACCTTTTTGGTTTCTTTGAATTCTTTGACCTCTTTATCCTCTTTCATTGTAGCCCTATTAGATGACCATGTTTGTCTTTGAGACACTGATGCTGGTGGTGGAATTGGTCTAGCAGGTTGAGGTGGTGGAGTAATGAAGATATCATTCTCAATGAAGGTCTCCCATGCAATGTTTAGCTGATTGAGATTATGAATGACAATTAATTTTATTAGAGAGTGATGAAAGAGGTTGTTCATCTAATTTTCATACTCTCTCTTCTACACTATGTACGACATCTTATCAATACTCCTATACAAATAGTGAGGGATGTTTAGCAATTTCACCCAAGTGAAATGCATGAGAAATCTGATGTGATAGGCATATAGTTTTGAGAATCTTCCCTCACAAGTGTAATATTTCATGACGATCTTCATTATGGGAGAAAATTTATCAAGTAGGTGATTAAAAGGAAAGCCTTTATTTTTTTCATTTTTGTACCTTGGCTTGAGAAATGGCTCATAATGCTAGGAATATACATCTTTGGCCTTAAACCATTTTTCACCCACATTGGGTATACTCGTGGCTACAGTGATAATATCTTTGGAGATGGTGAAGGTTACCCCTGCAATGGTCACTTGGTTGTCTTGGAGGTTAGAGATGAAAACTCTAGTCAAAGCAGGGTGATGATGTACTCCTTGGACCATTTCACATAAGTCAAAACAACCAACATTTTTGAATTAATTTACCATCATGGATGAGGCCAAAAATTCTCTAGTGTTGGATGGCTCAAGCCTCAAAATACTCCCTCCTTTGTGATGTATTGTCCTCTGCTATTCTATGTTCATCTCCTCATCCATAATATCTCTTTCCTCCTCCATAGTATTTGTCTTTTTTTGAAAACCCTAGGGGAAAGCGGAAGGGAAAGGGAGTAGGAACTAGGTTTAGGGACTTGGGATAAGTATAGGAAAATTTAGGGACGTGGGTAAGGTATTTATGGAGCTTAGGGAGATAGGGTAGGGAATTTGATTATAGTTATATGGTTTGGTTGCCTAGGAAAATGCATCCTAGGAGTAGGGCTTTAGGAAATGGGACATGGGAATGAGAGATAAGGTGGTGTAGGGATAGGGGGAGTGATTTTTGAGTGTAGGAAGGGAAAATAGGGTCTAGGGAAAACAATTTTGACTTGCAGTGGTGAAATCTAGGGTTTCTTTGCTCAAGAGTTTAAATGGTGCGTGAGGAAAATTTTCACCATGAGTTTGAAATTATAAAGTGAAAGGAGGGACTGGAGAGGTACAACTTACTTGCAATTGACTGAGGAAACCCTTGCCTTATGACTGGGCCATTTGCAAAGAATTTTTGAAGTTGTGGGAGAAAGTTGGCAAAGTGTAGTGCCTGAAGCAGAAGCGCAGCACCTCCCAAGTAAAAGTGCAACACCTTAAGCAGGAGCACAGTGCCCTCTCTGTAAAAAGTGCAATGCCTCAAGCAGGAGTGCAACGCCTTCCAAAAGACTCGTTTTTCTTGCTCGAAAATTTATTTTTGACTTTGGTCGTTTGAGAGCTCAATGCATGAGGATGCAAATGAGTGTCTCTTTGGTCTTTAATGGCCCTTTATTCTTGATAAAATTTCATAAATTGGCTTTAGGACCCACATTTCCTTTTGAGTTCAACTTTAACATTGCACTTTTACCTTTTGAACTTGATCCTTGGATTTGATATTTTGGTGAGTTTGGAACACTATGACCTTTGGAACATTGACTTATTTGGCTGATGGAACCTTGAGTATGCATATACCTTGGAACCATGAGAACTTATTACGTATTAAGAAACATAAAATTACATATTGAACCTAAATTAAGTTTAAAAATAAAAATTTCATAATAAAATGTGTTTATTGTCACTCTCTTACTTGCTGGACTTTTATGCATGCAAATGGTGATTTGATGGACTTTGAAAACCCTAAGACCTAATGGAGACTCTGTCTGAATGAAATCATGATGATGACAAATCATGACTGATTTACACAACAAAGTGGTGAAATGAGCTAGCAAGTAATGAAATTTCTGAAAAGAGTGAGGTTTGACCTAAATCTGCACCAAGTGACCAAATGTTTTCTTAATGAAATAATGGAATGACAAAAAATTCAGGATGGGACCCTTAACATGACATGAAAGATTTTATTTGATCATTGGTGGTAGGATGGAAATACTGACACTAAAATTGGCTCCATCTGGGGATGGTAGCTCCTTGGAGGTGCCAAGAACACCATAGACCAAGTGCCTACCCATTGGGCATGGAGTCAAAAGATAAAAGATAAACTGAAAACTGAAATCTTAAACTGATTTGAAACAAACTCAAACGGACTGAAAACTGACTAAAATTTGACAAAACGCTGACTTGACTTTGAACGAATTAATTTTTAAAATAGTATAAAACCAATGAAACTTTATGGCCTTCACCTTCGGCTCCAAGCTTTGGTGATTCTCCGCCTCACACTTTGTAGAAAGTTAAAGTTATATTTGTAATGGATTTGAGAAATTTTAACTCTGCATTACAAAAGACAATTCTTAAGGAGCCTACGATTAACTGGTCCTCCTAAGCATTCTTATCCATTCATCTCTTTCAGTATGAAAGCATGTTGTCCACAGAATGTTGAGATCTTGTATGGACCTTTCCATAATTTTTAAAAAATTCCATGCTTTCCTTTTTCCTCATTCCTTGCTTCCCACTGAAGGACTACATCTTCAATCTTAGAATAATCCACCTTGGTTTTGTGGTAATACACCTTCTTTATATTCTCATGAAGCTCTGAGGTTTTCTAAAATACTTCATCTTTCGTCTGTTGAAGGTGAATCATCTGATTTTTTTTGTGCTATACATCATTCTCCTCACTTCCTGCTTCTTGCAACAATTTCATGACCGAGACCACTAGTGATGTAGGAAAAACAGTGTCTACACCATAAACTAAATGAAAAGGAGACATTCCTATAGATTTATTACTACTCACCCTATCCGACCACAAGCATTCACAATATTTTTGTACCGATTCTTCTTGTTGGCCTCCATCATCTTCTTTATGATATTAATCAGAGATTTATTAGAGGATTATGCTAATCCATTACCTTGTGGATAATAGGAAGTTGAGTGCCCCAACTTGGTGTTATATTTTTCAAAAAATCAACAATCCTTTTTTATTTGAATTTTTCCGCATTGTCGGTAATAATCTTATGAGGACAACCAAAACAAGACAATATGTTAGTCTCCAAAAACTGAATAATTGCTAGGTTTTTTGCTTTCCTTGTTGGGATCAGCTCAATCCATTTGGTGAAGTATTCAGTGGTTGTTAATATCCATTTGTGTTGTGCAGATGATGTAGCGTGAATCTCTCCGATGAAATCAATTCCCCATTGCTGAAAAGGTGCATGTACTGAAATAGGCTACAAAGGTAAAGGAATATTTTTTTCTTTTACCTTGAATCACTTGACACTCATGGAAACTCATCACTGTTTTGTACAAGTCTACAAAAAGACTTGGCCAGTAGTATCCTTCACTCAACACTTTATTAGCTGTGGTCTTCCAGAACAGATGGCCTCCATAGTCTCCTCTATGAAAATCATTCATAACTTCTTGGACTTCATTTTCAACTAAACAATTCAGAAAAATACCTCCTGGATCTTTCCAATAAAGGGCGTTGTCCAAAATGCAGTATTTGGAAGCTTTTAACTTTAAATACCTACCCTTACTTTTAGTCATGTCTGGAGGAGAGTTCAAATTCTGAATAACATATATGATATCAAAATACAAAGGAGACAAAAGAAACATATCAGATACCTATATAAGAGTGACATCCTCTTCTTCATCAGACATTGTTGTAATGAGGTTGATGTCTAGAACATGAAAATTTGACTCAGCCATGAGATTTTCTAGACCTTTACCTTTGGTCAGCTTTGTAGGCTTGATCTTAAGGTCATATTCCAACATTGCTGCTATCCATTTCCCTCTTCTACCTTCCAGATCTGTCTACATAAGAACATCTTTTACTGCTGCATTGGGGACATAAGCCAGAATATGAAAATGTAAAATATAAACACGGAAATCATTCAATGATTTTTCCAAAGCCAAAGAATGTTTCTCCATGATATTGTAATTAATAACTGCATCCTTGATGGTTCAGCTAAAAAATTCTATAGGCTGCTCACTCTTATCCTTTTTCTGCATCAAGAATGTAGCTAATGTATGCTTGGAGGAAAATGAGAAAATGATAAAATCAATTGAATAATCTGGGCTAATTAAAATAGGGGATGCAGTTAAGACAAAATTTATTTAGTTACAAGACTTCTTGGCATCCTCAGATCACTTTATCTCATTTTATTTTTTCAACATGTTGGTCACTTCTCGAAGGTGATAGGCCAAATTTGGAATAAATATGCGTAATAAATTCATCTTAACATTGAAAGCCTGAATTTATTTCTTTCTCCATGGAAATTCTATTTTCCGAATTACCTCAACCCGAGAAGGGTCAATCCGAATTCCATCCTTGGAGATGATGTGACCAAATAGTTTTCCCTCCTCCATGGAAAAAAGGATATTTTTTGGATTAAGAGAGATTCTGAATTTCTTTCATTTCTAAAAAAAAAATCCTTAAGTGATACAAGTGTTCATCATTGGAAAGGGATAAAACTGTCAAATCATATAAATATACCACTAGGAAAACATCTTTCTCATCTGCAAAGGCTATATCCATCTCCTGCTAAAAGGTAGCCCTTGCATTCTTTAGTCCAAATGGCATCTTTCCATATTTGAACGTACCCCAAGGTGTAGTGAAGGACATTTTGTCCTAATCCTTTTCATGAGCTAAAATATGATTGTATCCCAAATATCCATCAAGAAAATACATTCATGAAGCCCCAACCACTCTTTGTAAGATGTGATCCATTTTTGGAAGGTGGTAATTATCTTTAAGAGACACCTTGTTTAAATTTCTGAAATCTATGCAAAGACTTATTTCAATAGTCTTATTTTTTATTGGGACTAGATTAGATATCCAATCAGAAAACATGATAGTAACAATGATACTTGATTTGTAGAGCATGTTCACTTCTTTTTCTATGGATGGTAGCAACCTCGGGTTGATCCTTCTTAGCTTTTTCCAAAAGGGCTTTTGATAGAGCTTAATTGGAATAGTGTGTTGTATGATATCCTTATCAAAAACCTTTAAGTATGCATAATCCCAAGAAAAAACATCAGAAAATTCTGTAATATTCCTAATTAGTTTTCAACTAGTTGCAATATTAAGTTTTTCTTTTGTCTTTTAGATAGATGAATAAGAGGGTAGAGACACCCATAAATCTCTTTAGTAGGAATAAAACCACTTCTAATGTGAATGTGGATCATTGTATCAACTAAATAAAACACTCTTGGGTGTGAATATGGGCTAAAGCATGTGGATCGGGTCAATTTTGACCAAATCAAAAACAATATTATGGAGGTAGTGGAGAGTTATTGGAGGACATCGCAGTTATGATGGAGGAGTGTATGCATGAGAGTAGCATATTTAATGAGTGGGACCAGGGGTGAGGAAGATCACCAAGAATATAAGGAAGGGGATGGAAGCCATATAGGGCATTATGAATATTTTTTATGTTTGGTCTTCTATGACTTTCTGCATGCTTCAATTGTTTAGTGGAGTATGTTGTGTTGTTTAGCACAAGGGTGTTTTCAGGCGGAAATCCCACCCTCATCCTCAAGGGACTTCGAATGCCCACTCAGGAGAGGTTCATTTGAGCTTCATTCCACCATCAATAATTAGGCCAAGCTTCAACCATCTTCAGAAGTAGAGTCTCCTTCAGGAACTGCATTATTTTGCAGGGCAGTTGCAGTGGAGTGCTTAGTGCCAAAGCTTGTGAGTTTGTTTTTCTAGTGAGGAGAGTAGTCCTTCATCTAGAGGAACTATTGGGAGGTTCTTTGAGATTCATTTCTACCATCCGGCATCAGGCCAAGCTTCAGCCATCTACCATAGTGTAGTCTCCTTCATAAACTGCATTATTTTGCAGGGAAGTTGTAGTGGAGGGTTGAAAAACCCAGTTTTTGAGCTAGTTCCTAATGGAGGGAGAAACCCTTCATCTAGAGAGCTAGAAGGGAGGAGTATCAGATATTTTATTGTCATATTAGTTATCTCCCTACATTTATTGAGTTTTAGAGCGTTATTCAGCGTCAGGATTTCATTTTTCACATAGTGTATTTTCGGAAACCCTTTCTGGGTTGTCTTGGAATTGTGCTAGAGCCTAGATCTCTGATCCCGAAATTTTCTGAGAACTCTATCATCATATATGTGTATTTATATTCTATAGTTGCATTTATTCTCACTTTGACTACATATTCATGGAATTTCGACATTGTTTATATTAGTAGTATTTCACATTTTGGTGTATTGGATCATGGGAGGATTTTTCCTAGCTTCAGTGACTTTTTCCTCAACACATTTTAATTATTTTCTGCTATTATACATAATGGAATGGATCTATTATTTTCTCATGTTTTGTTGTATTGATATTTACTTAAATTTCTAGTTTTATGATCTATATTACTATTTTTCCTATTTTGGAATATTACAATGGTATCAGAGCATAATCTTGGCTCAGCCTATGAGACATCACATCTATGACAACAGAAGAAGAAGAAGAAGCCTCTCACGGAAAGGGAGAATAAATACATGAACAGAAGAATAAGGTCTAATTATACAAATAATACAAATGCAAGCCTCCAATATTAGGAGAAATGAATAGGAAGGAGTTTCCAAAGCTTCCTCACCAAACTATGCAGGATATTGCGAGAGAAATGAAGGAGATGAGGATGGAAAGATACAAAGAGGCCCCAAGAAGGTATCAACATGGAAATAGTTCCAGCACCTCACATTTTTGGTGTGATAAATTAGAATTACAACTAGTTCCACAATGCTCCACCATTCCTACATTCCTAGAAATCGGAAATGAGGGAGGAGGAACACAAGAGGAGGAGACACTTGGTGATTATCTCCTAGAATATGAATCTAAATATCAGAGGTTCAAAGAACATATAAAATTCCAAGGGTTCTATCAGATCAAGGATAATATAAGACCTAGTAATCACAATAGAGGTAGAGGGTACATGCAAAACAATGGTCTGTAGCATACTTTGGGAATATTATTCCTACCTGCTTTTGATGGGTCACCCAAGTGCATAGCGAAGGCTTGGGTAGAGAAATTAGATAGCTATTTCCAACTAAACCGAGTTTCATATATGGAGGCCATTAAGATAGCAGCTCTGCACCTTGAAGGTGAAGCACATGAGTGGTGGTTTCATGACCTATCTACCTTGGGCATGCTAGTATATCTGCTTATGCAGAATTTACCCAAAGGTTGGTGGAAATATTTGACCAAAGAGAGCCAGAAGCTCATTTTGTTGAGATAGCTAGGCTCAAGCAGTCAGAAGATCCGAAGACTTATATCTCTGAATTTCTAAAACTTTCAGTCATGGTGCCATATTTATCCGCATCTAGAGGAGTACATATGTTTATTTATGGACTAGCAGAGCCTTTGCATAAGTTGGTAGAATCGACTAGACCAACTATGCTCTAGATTCTATTGAGAGAGCTAGAGACTTGAAAAATATTTTTCCAAGGGCAAGAGCCCCCCTTTAGCAAGAGCTCTCCTCTCAGTTAAAAGGGGAAGCTATGAAGGTTCCTCCCTCAAGAGATAACCAAGAGAAAGGATATCTTAGTGATGATGAGTTATTCTCTGATAATAATGAGAAGAAAGAAGAAGAGTTTGAAGGAGATACCACAGTTGTAGCACTAGGAGGAGATCCACCACCACCTGGAGGTGGAAATGGATAAATTGATCCAACTAGAGGGTCCCTTGCATCCTTGCGGAGAGTTCCAAAGAATCTAACACTAGGAGATTGAGGAATAGTCCAGAAGCAGCATGTGTCGGTATTGGTAGACAGTGGGACTACCCACAATTTTATTGATTCCAAACTAGTGCAGAGGGGAGAGATACCCAACAATGATTCAGAAGGATTCTTAGTTGTGGTCCCTAGGATTAAGCAGTGGGGGAAGTGTGTTTTTGCATTGACTATAACTTTGGGGACATACACCCTGATAGATCACTTATTTGTGGTCAATACCCCTAACACAAATTTGATATTGGGTGTGCAGTGATTGATTACACTAGGGAAGGCCACTATAGATTGGGAGGCCTTACAGATGGCATGGATAGATAAGAAGAGCGGTAATAATCAAAATATCAGGGGCATGCACCCCTATCCACCTCAGGAAGCCTCCACACATAAGATGGAGAGTGATTTGCGCAGAGGAAGCTAGGACAACTCATTCCATTTAGATATGCAGTTTACTTTAGACCATGATGTTTTATTATTTGGAGGCATTCAACCAGGGAGACCCCTGGACCGGGTGTTGGTTAAAGATTTCTCACAACAAGTTGCACCATTCAAAGATTTGGCTAAGAAGGGAGCCTTGGGTGAGTCTACCATAGTGCAGAGGGTATTTAGTAGACTCAAGGAGGAGATGGATATTTTCTCAGTATCGGTATTATCAACTCTTGCCAAGCCTCTTGCGCTGAGAGGAGATGTTTTAGGAGTGGATAATGGCACAATAATGGTGCAAAGAGGATACTCCATATCCTTTAAGAGTTTGCAGATACTTCCACATAGGAAGGAGTCTTCCATATATGGCAAGGATTTTTTGGAATTCATGCATACATTAGCCAAACTTAGGAAGTTTTGGATGGGCAATAACTTCCAAATGAAGACTAACCACCAAAAAATTTACCATTTATTTGAGCAGAAGAAGCTGGAAGGGAGGAAGCAAAGTTGGAGTAGTAGTATTTTGGCATGTGGCTTTGACATTGAGCATGCCAAAGAGGGGATAATTGAGGTGACAGATGCCTTATCACAAAGGCCAACATCATTGTCATTGATGAGGAGGGATCCAGATTGGGAGTCCCAACTATTGGTGGAGTATTCCAAGAACCACTTCACATGTGAAGTGCTTGATGGACAGGTGACTGATGAGAGGTATAGAGTGATGGATAGAGTCATCTATTACCAATATTAGATCTTCTTGACTAGATATTCTAAGCTCAAAGAGAAGGTTCTACATGCCGCACATGATTCACTCCTTCCCGGTCACCAAGATTTCATCAGGACATATCAAGCCATTTGGGAGAGATTCTGATGGGAGGGTCTCAAGGACGATGTGCTCTAGCATATCAGGAGATGTGTATTTTTCTTGAAGAATGAGGAGGGACACAACCATCTGGAAAGGTTGTTCTAACCACTTACCTTTCCAGGAGAGAGATGGAAGAGCTCATCTATGGACCTCATCACCATCTTGCCAAAAATACATGGTAAGGGTTGTGTCTTTGTACTTATTTATCAACTAACAAAGTATTTTCATTCCTTCGCCATTTATTTATAGTGCATTTCTCCACAAGAGGGAAATAATCTCCTTGGACTTCAATATATTCTTGGGACCACAATCAGTGATGGGGATGGCCACTTCCTAGAGGTATTTGGACAGGTGTTGTATTGTTTGGGGTGCACTCAGTCGACACAAAACATCAGTTACTACCCCCAGGCAGATGAGCAGATAGAGGCAAAAAGCAAATGGCTAGGAAGCTACTTACCACAATGTGTTCCAAGGCAGCAAGGACCTAAACTGTGCTGGTTCCACTTCGGGAACTATTGTCACCATCCAACATTTTATATGTGCATCAGTGCATCCATATTTTTTATTCCATATGGTGATGATGTTTTAATCACTATTTTTAGAATGGTCGATACAAGAAAAGTTCCTAGAACCAAATATTGGATCCTAGAGAGTCAGGATGTATTCTGGTCCCTTAAGGACAACATTGTTGCAACCCAATATCAACAAGAGTTATACATAGATCATGGATGGGGAGAGATACAATGTGGGGTGGAAAATTTGGTCTATATCCATTTTCAGCCATACAGACCATTCATATTGTAGAAGAAGGAGATTGAGAAGTTTTTCTATGGGCCACACAGGGTGATCCATCTTGTTGGAGGAGTAGCATATGGGTTGGAGCTACTCATTGGCAGTAAGATCTCCAACATTTTCCATGACCCATGCCTCAATTAGGGCATTAGATAACATATAGTTTCCACCATAGATCTCCCACTTCTTTATGATGTGAGCCATTTGGTTTTATTACCAAAGGCTAACTTGGACACTTGGGAGGAGCAACTAAGGGGCAGGTTGATTGAATAACATATGATTCAATTGAGGAATTTATCGGATGAGGATACCACAGGGGAAGGAGAGGAGATTTTGCAACATCCATCCTTGTATTTATTTGAGGAAAAGTAGCATTTGGGAGGGTAGGACTGGAATATTACCATTTTGATTTCAGCTAGTTGGAATATTAATTCTTTCTTTTTTCATTTAGATAGATGAATAAGAGGGTAGAGAGACCCATAAATATCTTTAGTAGGAATAAAACCACTTCTAATGTGAATGTGGATCATTGTATCGACTGAATAAAACACTCTTGGGTATGAATAGGGGCTAAATCATGTGGATGGGGTCAAGTTTGACCAAATCAACAACGATGTCATGGAGGTAGTGGAGAGTTATTAGAGGACAACACAGTTATGATGGAGGAATGTATGCATGAAAGTAGCATATTTAATGAGTGATACCAGGGGTGAGGAAGCTCACCAAGCATATATGGAAGGGGATGGCAGCCATAGAGGGCATTCTGAATATTTTTTATGTTTGTATTTTATGACTTTTTTCATTCTTCAGCTATTTAGTAGAGTCTGTTGTGTTGTTTAGCACAAGGGTGTTTCTGGGCGGAAACCTCACCCTCATCCTCGGGGGACTTCAAGTGCCCACTCAGGATAGATTCATTTGAGCTTCATTCCACCATCCAGCATTAGGCCAACCTTCAGCGATCTTCAGCAGCACAGTCTCCTTGAGGAACCGTGTTATTTTGCAGGGAAGTTGCAGTGGAGGGCTTAGTGCCCAAGCTTGTGAGTTTGTTTTCTAGTGAGGGGAGTAGCCCTTCATCTGGAGGACCTATTGGGAGGTTCCTTGAGCTTAATTTCCACCATTTGGAATGAGGAAAAGTTTCATCCACATAACACAAAGCAGTCTCCTTTAGAAATTGTGATATTTTGCAGGGCAGTTGTAGTGGAGGGTTGAAAAACCCGGTTTGTGAGATAGTTTCCTAGTGGAGGGAGCATCCCTTCATCCAAAGAGATAGAAGGGAGGAGTATCAGCTATTCTATTATCATATCAGTTATCTCCCTATAGTTATTGATTTTCATAACATTATTCATCCCTAGGGTTGCATTTTTCACATAGTGTATTTCTAGAAACCCTTTCTGTGTTGTCTTGGAATTGTGCTAGAGAGCATAGATCTTTGATCCCAACATTTTCTAAGAACTCTGTCATCAACTATTTTTATTTCTATTCTACAGCTGAATTTATTCTCACTTGTATTGTGGTACCGCATGTTAGACTCACTTTCCTTCGAGCCCCGTCAGAGTCAAATTCACCAAAGTTCATATCTCGTCATTTGCGTCATTAATGATTATTTTGGTCAAAAAGAGTCTTTTAGAGTTTTAGGTCTAGGGTTTTGTCGATTTAGTCTGCATGAGGGAGGTTCAATAAGTTTCCATTGCAAAATGTCATCATCAAATAATGCTCAAGAGTGATTCTTCTTCAAAACAGTGTTTTGAAGAAGAAATCATTAAAATTTGCTTTTAAATTATTTCAGTTGAAGAGGTTCGTAGGCAGCCTCACCATGATCCTTTGCCGAATTCAGCAACTCCACACCCTGCAAAAATCAACCAAAAAAAACATCATTACAAAGCTCAGAAAATCAGTGAAGACAAAGAATAGAATATGTATTACAGGTGTAAAATGTCAAAGTTCAAAATATGGTAGAAATGGGTCTTTACAAAACAAAGATCAAAGCCATGACGTTTTATAAATATTTTCCACCATTTAAATATCATTTGCATTCAAGAAAACATTGGAGAAGTCGATTGCAATGGTGGGAGGGCGAAATTGTAGGAAATGTGTTTGAAGACTGCGCGCGGCGCATTGGAAGCAGACGCGGCGCATAGAATGCGCGCGGCGCACTGGGTGAAAGTTTGCAGTGTATTTTTGTGTGCGCGCGACGCACCAAACCAGCGCGGCACACTGGGAGTGCCCGCGGCGCGTTGAGCCCTCCAGCTCAAACTCATCAACGTTTGGTGATTTTTCAATTTCAAATAATCTTCCAAGCTCCAAACCATCACTGGCCAAGATAAAGGAGGAATCGCTTTCTTTTGGAGTTGGTCTTACTGGAGCATCTTTCTTCTTACCTGGGCCATTGTTCCTACCATCCAGGGCTATGAAGATGCTACAGAATTTACAGTTACAGAGCGGTTAAAAACAAGTATTCAGGGAAATCTGGTGTTCTACTTAAGTGTGGGGTCTATTGCTATGTTTGGAGTTGTCATTCTCATTCTCATGCACAAAAGTTGGGGTGGTGGGATAATTGGCCTGGTAATGGCATGCTCGAATACTTTCGGTCTTGTTACAGGTGCTTTTCTTCTGGGATTTGGTTTAATTGAAATTCCTAGAAGCATTTGGAGGAACGCGAATTGGAACTACCGACATAAAATTTTGTCCCATCGAGTTGCAAAGATAGCTGTTTAACTTGATGATGCTCATCAAGAACTCTCAAATGCATTTGTTATTGCCCAGGCTACTTCAAATCAGATGTCCAAGCGAGATCCATTACGACCTTACATGGATGTGATTGATAATATGCTGCTCCAGATGACCAGAGAAGATCCGAACTTCAAACCATCCGGAGGTAGATTGGGGGAAGACGACATGGAATATGAAACTGATGAAAAATCAATGGCTGCCCTTAGGTATCAACTAAGAAGAGCTGCAGAGGAATATTACCGTTACAAAAGTGAGTACATAAGCAATGTGTGTGAGGCACTTGAGCTGGAGGATACAATTAAGAACTATGAACGTGGTAGCTCTACAGAAAGGCGTTACATATCAAGTTTCCGTCAGCCTCGCACTGGTACTTTTGAGCAGTACTTGGATGCTAATGGGTTTGATCAATCTGGCACAATTATTCTCAAAAAGAGCGTCAATGGCTTCAACAAGGACTTGTGGTTGGAGAAAATGTTGTTCCATTGGCCCGAAACTTCAACAATTGGTGTGAAGACATTGAGGCTGAAAATATCCCCAAGAAATCAACATGGAATGTTGATGATGTTGGGAGTAAGACTGAGATGGAAATGAAAACATCAACCACTAGTCTGATCACATCGAACCAAGATGGCAAAGGTAGTCGGTCAAAGATCCTGAAAGATGATCACCAAGTATATGGCAGCAAGGGTGCTACTGCAGCTAAGTACGCTCCTCTGAGGGAACATCAGAACAAGCTTTCGTATCCTTCATCAGGATCGATGCAACCTCACAAATCAGATGTAAGATCTGCTGTCCAGGTTGGCAACTCTGGAAATTTGTCAGATAACAGAAAACAGCTAGATATTCCTTTTGGTTTAGCTACGAAGTGGAAATGGTACACCCTAGAAACATCTTTGCACCATTTCTGGATATCATGATCGAACAATATTTTCAGTTTACTGGTCAAGGAGTGGTCTTATTGCTAGTGGAATTTTTGATGACTGTATCAGGATCTTTAGTGAGAGCACTGATGATTCTGTGACACCGGTTGATGGCACCCGAGCATGCTAGGCCCATATTTCCAGAACATTGTCCGCTTGTAGAATGTCGGTTTCAAAATCCAGAAAAGAGACCCAATTGTTGTAAGAATTTTTGATGCCCTGCTGCTATGTGTCTCCGCAAGCTATTCTGTTGGCAGCATCGGATTTTGGTTGCTATTTTTTATGGGTGGGTTTTTCTATTTGTATTAAAATAGGTTTCATTTAAACGAGAAGGTGAAAAGTCAAAAGCTAAAATTAAACGGAGACATCAACCAATAGCAGGAAGATAGGTGGGATTGCCTATGTTTGTCTTTAGTTACGAGATCTATGCTACAAGTGTCGCCTCCTTGTGGTTATCAACAGATTTCACATGTAGCGCTGCCCCTTTTCAGAACAGATGGACATCTCCTTTGCTATCTTCATGATTTTAGTTTGAAACAGCTCCCTCATTTTTGGTCGATTTGTTTTCTCATGGAGGAGTTTATTTATTGTATTGTAAAACATTTGTAAAGGGTTAGAGAGTTCTGGGAAACGTGTAGAGGAATAACAGAGAGCTTCACTGTACAGTTTTGACAGAGAAATAATTGAATGGTACAGCTCTGATTTATAAGATTCTTGTGGCGTAAAGTTTAGCATATGTTCTTCTTCTGTTCATATGTATCTCATTATGTTTTATAGTCCATTCATAATCGTTTTCAGTTTGAATGCTTGAGAGTAAGAAAGGTAGAAATCCAATGTGTATTGTTCGCCTGAGAAGCGTTTTCATGTTTTGTGTTTCTTTCTTCTGGCTCTGCATATTCATTCATAAATGCCCTTTTCACCTTCCTTAACAATCCTTCCACTCCATACAATTTCAATTTGGATGCTTAAGCTTCGCCTATCTTGCCTCATGAGATAATCGTGTCTTTCATTTAATTTCCCCCGCTCATGCTGTCCTTTGTCCCCATACCTTTAAAAACCCACCATTTATCAAAATACCCTTTCTCCATTCATTTACTAGCTTAAAACCAAATATCCTTGCAAGTCATCTCGCACCTTATTGTTATTTTACCCAGTTTGACCCTATAGTGCCCTCTCCCTGGCCCTCTTAGGATAGCTACGAGGTCACATGAAAGTTATCCTGCTTTTCTTCCTTCACCAAGGCATTTAGGGCTCTAACACCGCGTAGTCATAGCATTCTGAAATTTTCTGTATTAGCAGTATTTCACATTTTGGTGTATTGGATCATTGGAGGCTTGTTTGCCTAGCTTGAGTGACTTTTTCCTCAATACATTGTAATTATTTTATGCTATTATACATAACAGAATGGCTCTATTATTTTCTCATGTTTTGATGTATTTATATTTACTGCAAACTTTGACAATTTGACCATCTTAGGCTTGTCCTTTGTTCTGATGTTTACATACTCCACACCTTTTTCCGTAGGAACCAATGTTGGCTTCTAAGCCACATCATCTAGATAAAACAATTCTTCCGAAGGTATGAGACCTCTTGGAATATTATTATCTTTCAGCTGTAAAATATCAACTTGGGTAGCTTCAATGACCTGATCATACATGTCATAAACTTCATCAATGAAAGAAATATTGAATTCTCCTTCATTCTGCAGAATTTTTTTACCTTCTTATCATCCCAAAATACTTGCCAATACCACAAGTTGTCAAGAATAGTGGGCTGATGTTTAACATGGATTTCAAATTTATATTGGAAAATATAGGGACCTTTAAATTACTTTTTGCTGTAGCAAGTTGATTTTCCATGAGATTCTGACTTCTCGACACTACTAACAATGTATGTTCGGGAAACATATTTAGGATATCTAGTACAACATTCATGTATGATCTTATTCATGGATGCTTGGCATGGTATTTCCCTTTTACCTATTTTATCACAAGTTCAGAGTCACCATATACTAAAATTCTTCTTGCGCTCAACTTTTTCAAGATCTTGAGACCGATGATAAATGCTTCATATTCCACCTCATTGTTATAACAATCAAAAGCCAATTTGTATGAACATAATCTAACATTCTTAGGAATATTACCAGACTGATGAAGAGGGTTGTGGATCCAAATTTCGATGCCTGCCCCATATTTCCCCAAGGCACCATCAAAATCCATGGTCCATAGACCATCTTCATCATCCAAGTGCTGTAATTCTGATTTCTGTTCTGTCTCAACTTTCTGAGCCACTTCTTGATTCTGATCTGAACTTTTCTCTAACTTATCTAATGATTGCATTGAAGTACTTGACTGATTCTCTTTTCCCTTATCCAAAATTGTTTTGATACAATTAGAAATCTTTGGAATATCTTCTACTTATACAAGCTACTATCTACATCATTCAAGCCGCTATCATTGAAGAAAATGAATGATTCTAAATCTATATGTACAACATTAATTGGGTGATTATTAGGCTTCTCTTTGCTAGTTATCATGTACTTCATCTTTGTTTCTCAGTACAACTTTCTCAATTTCCCAAAAACTAGGATGGTGGCATAAGAGAAGTCTAATTTCAAAGTGCCTCTCAACTTCTCTCCCCAAGATCTAGACATCAACATACCAAACCGTGGTGGCATATCAACCACCACCACATCCATCAAGACATTCTTTGCTATAATTTTTTCAAGGGAAACTATTAAATCCTTAATAAGACCGAGACAACGAACTCTACCTGAATCAAAGGAATACAATTCATGGTAAGGACGAGTGATATCTAGGCCCAATTTATCCATAATGGCTTTCGGCATCAAATTGTGCGAATCTCCAGAGTCAAGCATGGCATTTTGAAGGATATTTTGGTGGATTCTTAGACTCAAATAGAATGGGGGAATTTCACTATCCTCTAACTGAACGTTTATTGCTGGACCAAACATAAGTTCAGGTTGATCGTATTCGACATTAAGTATATCAGATGAAGTATCTACTTTAACATTTTGGCTACATGAGACTTATACTAATTTTTGTTGACAAGTTCAGTTAAAGGTATTGGCACTTTCAATTTGGAAATTTCAGTTTCTAAGCTGAAAGGAATGAATTTTACTACCTCTTTAATGATGTCTCTTTTATTGGCATGAACTTTTGATGTAGTTTCTTTCTTTTGGATGTCCTTTTCTTTACCCGGTGAGCTTGTAGATGGCTGATCATCCTTGTTTTGAATTGCAATTGCAGGTTCTTTTCCTTTATTCTGTCTACCTTGAGAATTTTTTTTTGACTGAGTATCCTTTTGTTGAGATGTCCACTTTTGAATAGGAGTTATTGGGACATATCTACCCCTAAATGTGTACTGCCTCTACTGTGAGCTGAAAGCATTCAAGTAACCTTGCTGATAATCATCAAATTCAACCTCCAACCGATGATCCTAAGATAGAATATAGTCTTCATCCTTGGGCACATCTGTCTTCTCAAAAAACTCTTCATTTTCTATCAAAAATATGGGCTGGCCACCAACTGTAAAAAAATGATTTTCTTCAACAATATGATCTTCTTCTTCTTCCTCACCTCCTTGAGCATAATTTTTATACAAGGGTGTCTGAATCTATTGTGGTTGTGCTGGTTGCTCAAGTGCCCTCCATTCTCTTTTCTTGAATTTGAATTGAGGTTTGCTTCTACCGTCCTCTGAAGTTAGGATTTCTAACTTGTGGTTCCGACTATCTTTCAGTAATGGAAATCCTGTCAACCATCCTTTCTATTTCTCTTATCAAGGTGCCCATTTTTACATCGAAACATGAGGATGCTTCTTCCTTGATAGTTACTCTCCTCTCGCCTTTCATTTTTGACTTCTTAATGGAAAAATTAGCTTCTAAACTAATTTCATTCTTCTGCATGTCTTCTAATGTAGCACGATTCCTCTCTCGTAACTGATAGGCCATGTCTAGATCAAAGCCATCTATTTAATGCAAAAATGAAAACCCTGGAGGAGGTTTGATCTCATTGGGAATGGAATTGTATAATTTGTTGAATCAGAAAGTGAAGTATTGTACTGATTCATTTGGTTCCCTTTTCATATTATTGTATTCAAAAGTATTTTTAATGGATTCTTATTTACCTCCCATAGAGATATGAATTCATCTATCAACTGGTTTGAAGTGGCTATGGAGTTTTCATTTAATGATATGAACCAGAATTTAACCTCTCCAGAAAATCTCTGAACTAGGATTCTCATTTTAGCATCTACTTCTTCTAAATCAATAAAGTCAATGACTTCAACTATGTGCTGTTTTGCAGTGATTGGATAGTTTTAATCAAAAAGTGGGAATCTCTAGCCATAACCTTATGGTAAGACATGAATTTGACCTTTTAAGATGACGGGTGCAAATCTGGCCATAGTTCCTACTGAGTGAAATATAGGAGTGATAATAGGAGGAGTTTGTTGACTAGATAATGAAGTAGATGGTGTAGATGAGGAAGAAAAAACTGACTGTGATTGTGTCAGGATAGGTATTGACTCTTTCTGATATTGGATTATGGCTTTTTCTAACTGGTATTGAAGTCGGTTTGCTAAAATTTCAAGCCTATAGAATTGAATCCAGAATTTAGTGTCAAAGTCAGATTCATACTTAGTTTCTTCAAAGGGTCAATTTTCTTCAATTTTTAAAGAAATAAGATCTATCTCAGATAATTATTTTACCTCAGAAAGCCTTAATGGGTCAAAAACTATATCATACAGTGAGGTTTCAAAATGGGTAGATGAAGTGTTGATGAATTTTCTCAAGAAATCAATGAGGCATCAACAAGAATCTCAATTTTATCCTAGTGCTGTACCTATTTGACATGTGTCTGAGCATCTCATTGTCTTTGTTTTCCTTATGGAGGAGCTTATCAAGGTGAAGGTTAACTATGTCAAACCACACCTCTCTGTCATCTTCAACTTCCTTTGCAATCCTTTCCTCAAAACTAAGTTTCTCTGCCTCATGTTTTTCTTGCTCTAAATATCTCTTAAGACCTTTTGTTTTTAGTATTGAATTTATGGTTTTAGTATCATCATGGTCAAATTCATTAGGTGCCATCATTTCCTTGCCCTTGATGTCTTGTATTTTTTCCTTTAGCAACTCTAACTCCATGAGTACTTGCTTGTCTTTCAGCTGCCTGTTCTCTTGTTCAAGGAATGATATGAAAAATTGGAATCTTTCCATGTTGTCCTGCAGTTCTTTGATTATGGAATCCTTTTATTTGACGATCATCTTTGTGGCCTCATGATCATCTTGGTCATCCAAGTCCATCAACTCAAAGTCTCTTTCTTCCTCAAGAAGGTCGTCCTCTTCATGGACAATTGTCTCTTCCTGTTGCTCATCCCGATGTACCTACTTTGCTGATGAATAAGGAAAGGGCCTTTCCACAATCCGTGGAGAAAAAACCTACCTAGGTTCCCTCTGGTAGGTTTTGAAAAAAAAAAATCATTGCTTTCTTTGGCCTCTTTGGCCTCTTTCACTGTAGCCCTACTAGATGACCATGTTTGTCTTTGAGACATTGATGCTGGTGGTGGAATTGGTCTAGGAGGATCAAGTGGTGGAGTAATGAAGTTATCATTCTCAATTAAGGTCTCCCATGCAATGTTTATTTGATTGAGATGATGAAGGAAAATTATTTTGATTAGAGAGTGATGAAAGAGGTTGTCTATCTGATGTTCATACTCTCTGTTCTGCACTATGTAGGACATCTTATCAATACTCCTGGACCAATAGTGAGGGATGTTGAGAAATTTCACCCTAGTGAAATGCATTAGAAACCTGATGTGATAGGCATATAGTCTGGAGAATCTTCCCTCACAAGTGAAAATGATTTCATGATGATCTTCATCATGGGAGGAAATCTATCAAGTAGGTGACTAAAAGGAATGACTTTCTTTTTTTCATTCTTGTCCCTTGGCTTGAGAAATGGTTCATAATGTTGGGCATATAAATATTTTTCCTTAAACCATTTTTCACCCACATTGGGTATCCTTGTGGCTGCAACAATAATATCTATGGAGACGGTGAAGGTTACCCCTGTAATGGTAACTTGGTTGTCTTGGAGGTTAGAGATGAAAAATCTAATCAAAGCAGGGTGATGTTGTACTCTTTGGACCATTTCACAGAAGTCAAAACATCCCACATGTTTGAAGAAATTGAGTGCCATGGGTGAGGCCAAAAATTCTATAGTGTTAGATGGATCAAGACTCAAAATCCTCCCTCCTTTGTGATGTCGTGTCCTCTCCTCTTCTATGTCATCTCCTTCTCCATAATATCTCCTTCCTCCTCCATAGTATTTGTCTTGTTTTGAAAACCCTTGGGGAAAGGGGAAGGGAAAGTGAGTAGGACGTAGGTTTAGGGAGTTGGGATAAGTATAAGAAACATTAGGGAAGTGGGGAAGGGAGTTAGGGAGCTTAGGATAGTGGTGGGGGATAGAAAAACTTTAGGGATATAGGGTAGGGAATTTGATTACAGGGATATGGTGTGGAAGCCTAGGAGTAGGGTTTTAGTAAAAGGGACTTTGGAATGAGAGATAAGGTGAAGTAGGGATAGGGGTAGTGATTCTAGAGTGTAGGAAAGAAAAATAGGGTATAGGGAAAACAATTTTGACTTGCAATGGTGAAAGCTAGTGTTTCTTTTATCAAGAGTTGAAATGGTGAGTGAGAAAATTTTGCACCATGAATTTGAAATTATAAAGTGAAAGGAGGGATTGGAGAAGTGAAAATTACTTGCAATTAACTGAGGAAACCCTTTCTTGATGACTGGACCACTTTCAAAGAATCTTTGAAGCTATGGGAGAAAGCTGGCAAAAGCACAACACCTGAAGCAGGAGCGCAACGCCTCCCAGGTAAAAGCGCAATGCCTTAAGCAAGAGCGCAACACCCTCTGTGTCAAAAGAACAATGCCTCAAGAAGGAGCGAAGTGCCTTCCAAAAAACTCGTATTTCTTGCTTGAAATTTTATTTTTGACTTTGGGAGTTTGAGAGCTCAAAGCATGAGGATGCAAATGAGTGTCTCTTTGGTCTTTAATGGCCCTTTATTCTTGATAAAAGTTCATAAATTGGCTTTGGGACCCACATTTCCTTTTGAATTTAACTTTAACATTGCACTTTTACCTTTTGAACTTGATCCTTGGATTTTATATTTTGGTGAATTTGGAACACTATGGCCTTTGGAACATTGACTTATTTGGTTGATGGAACCTTGAGTATGCATCTACCTTGGAACCATGAGAAATTATTACATATTAAGAAACATAAAATTACATATTGAATTGAAATTAAGTTTATAAATAAAACTTTCATAATAAAATGTGTTTATTGTCACTCTCTTACTTGTTGGACTTTTATGCATGAAAATAGTGACTTGATGAGCCTTGAAAACCCTAATACATAATGGAGACTCTGACTGAATTAAATTCATGATGAAAAGACTGAAATGATGATGAAAACTCATGACTGATGTACACTCAGCAAAGTGGTGAAATTATCCAGCAAGTAATGAAATTTTTGAAAAGAGTGAGGTTTGACCTAAATCTGCACCAAGTGATCAAATTTTTGCATGATGACCTAATGGAGTGACACAAATTTCAGAATGGGACCCTTAACATGACATGAAATATTTTATTTGATTACTGGTGGAAGGATGAAAATATAGACGCTAACAAGAGAAACCCAATATTGGAGGAAGTTTATTGCTAAATTTTCTTCTATCACAGATCCATTGCATGCATTGACGATTAAGGCATTTGATGAATTGAAAGAAAGTATTAGTTAAGCCCCAATACTTTCACTTCCAGACTTGAAACAATCATTTAAGATTCATACTGATGCTAGTGAATATGTCATGGGTGCGGTCCTCATGTAACATGGTAAGCCCATCTATTTTCATTCAACAACTTTTAATGGTGTAGTGATTAATTATCCTACATATGACAAGGAATTCTATGCATTGGTGCAAAGTGTGAAAAAGTGGAAACACTACTTGATGGGTAAGGAAATAATCATGCACACTGATTCTTATCACTCGACAATTGTACAAGAAAAATACATTAGGAAATGTCAAACAGAAGGATTTACAGGGAAGAAATACATTACAAAATTTGAAAATTTTAACTTCTCATAAGGTTAAATAGGAAAATTTATCAATTAAAGTATAGAAAGCACTGACCCTAAGAAATCCATGCAATACGATCCTAGGTATGGGGGAAGGTCACCATTCAGGACCACTTCACACACTTGAGGAAGAATATTCCCCACTCAAGGCAGCCAAGTACAACCACCTTGGAGCCACCTTGAGGCCTCAAGTGTAGCACACAATGGAATCAACCTCCCACTCTTGTGTCAACATCCACATTGTACCAAGGGAGGGAGGGAAATTTGAAATTTTCCTATAATATACCACCATGGGAAGAAGAATGTACAACACATTGTTATTCTGGCCAAATTACTTGAGAGAAAACTAGCATTGCGTTGTCCAAGCAACAAGGAGTGTAAGGATTCAACTGTTGGCCATCAAACACCTCAATCCAAGAGAAGAATTTCACCAAGTGTCTGTTATTCTACCATCCATCGAGGAGAGAGAGAGGCTTGAAAGAAGCTTAAAGGGAAGAGCCCTCCTTGCCTTGAATATTAGAGGTCCATAGCTCTAAGGATTCATTTAGAGTGTTTTAGCATCCTATTCCCTTATACCATCATCAACTAATAAAATGGTAAGAGTTCTACGTTTGGATTATTAGTCTTCTTGACTTGATTGAGCTTGTTATTGTATTTGTATTTTTTCTTCTTGTTTCTCCTCTATTGTAGCATGTTATGTTCTCTACTTAGTTTACTACATGTTATGTTGTTCCAATAACAATTTAACAAACCAATTTACATGTTACTTTCTTGTAGGAAAGAAGCCTCCCCTACCAAGCACAGTGCATTTCATCTTCCCATGCATCAAATGCACTACAACAGGAAAAATGACTCCACTTCTTTCTTCTTTTAAAGCTAGTGTTTTTTTTGCAAATCCTCTCTCATGCCCAGACTTGCTGCAGGAAAATTCCTTCTTTTCCTCAACATCTCTCATTCAGCCTCAGTGAGAGATTCAACATAGAGGAGGCAGAATTTCCATGCACTGCAAAACCATGCACGTTCAGCCCAAACAAACGTGCAAATCACGCGCCTGTGTGACAATAAGTCGTGCGGAGGAAAGTGAGCACATTTTTCACCGCTTTTTCTCAATTTTAGTAGTTGTAAAGTGATTGGAAACCAACAATAAAGTTCCATCTTGTGTTCTGGTGTTTCTTGACTGGTTAGGACACTTTTTGCTGAAATTTGGCGTAGAAATTAGATTGTTTTAATTTTAGTTTATTATCATCACGATCACATATTTTAAGTAGGGATGAGTAAGTTGTTTTTAATCCACAAATGCTATTTGAACGAACTAGTTTCTGATAATAGACACCCAACACATAGGTTAATTAGCGAAAAGTAAGTGGCGTATACATCCACACATCTATAGCTAGTTTTTGCTTTTTCAAATTTTTTGCATTAGTTTAGTTCAAATTTTTGCATTGGGATTTAGAACAAGACCAAAGCATCGAAAATAAGGAAATTAATATTTTCCACCCTTGCACCTCTCGATGAACCTAGGTATGCATATGAAATTTTTATTTAGATAATTTTTAATCTCCCTATAATGCAAAACTTAGTTGAACTAGGAAAAAGTGTTAGCGGCCTGTTATCCACACATTGTTTATTTTTTAAAGGAAAAATCACACATAGTGTACTTAGAGAAGGAGTGTAGAGGATCACCGCATATCCATATCTTATAACATTGTGATTTTACACTTCAAAACACACACAAAGCACTAGTAAGCACTAGACCAAAAGGCACCCAGTGTGTTGGGACCTTTGTCCTCTTCTTACAATTGCTTCATCAAAGAACACCTTAAGAAAATTCTCCCCACAGGGGCCACAAAATAAATTATAGTTTAGGTTAGGACCATTGGGGGTAGGCATCCAATAAGCCACCATGGTCATTCTACATTTTGAAACATAGATGTTAACTGTTTAGGGAGCTTAAAATATGTCTATCGGCCCATAGAATAGAATTATCGAGCGCTACAAAGACCCGATTCAAAGGGGGTAAAGCTTAGGCCTAGTGCGTGCGATACTATTTTGGGCTACCTAAACCATCTACTACTCCTTACTAGTAGCTGAATACTAAGAAGCTCAAAACTCGAATGCTCACGTGGGATGATGATAGTTTAGTGGCAAAATATAAGGCATCCTTCCCTATAGGTGACAATTGAGGAAACACTAGATCCTCATACCTTTACCTTGGTTGATTCTTCTGCTGTTGGTAGGCGTCGCTAGTTCTTTCAGGATGCTAGCCCAGTACCCATCAGAAGATATCTTTGCAAGGCCAGTTACATTTGAGAGTGTGAGGACGATTAGGTCATTTTAGGCTTTTTGAGTATCATACACAAAAAAACCAAAACCATATTTTTTGCTTGCTTGATCACATAGCATTAATCTAAAGGAAATCCTTACCTTTAATTTTTCACTTTTTTTATGTATGTGATCATATTTTCCTTGGTAATAATCTTCCTCTTAGAAAACTAAAAAATATTTCCAAAATTAAACGAATCGACACCATAACGAACCCAACGGGACCTCGTCGATGTAGATGTTTTTTGGACCTCCCCCATCATAGGGACAAGTTCCAGGTCTTTCGCCATTTAGGTGTCAAAGACGACACACTACCACCCTTATTGGATCATCCTTTATCATGGCATATTTAGTTGGAAACCCCCAAGGGTCACCCAAAACCACACATGTGGAAACCCCCACAAGGTCACTACACACCATTCCACCCACAACCCCTAGACGGTAGAGGAATGCTACCCCTTCGAGGAATCAACAGAACACACAATAGGGTACATCATAGGGTAATATTCCCTAGACACCCCCATACATCATAACACTCAGATCCCTATGTTTCCATAGTACACAATGGCACTCAATGCTCAGTTACCTTTCTTAGCATCATTAAATCTCCTGGATCTATCAAAGCTAACTAATGATCCCATTTTTCACAACCCCAGTTGGCCCCCCATGCCCACGAAACTCCTTTTGGATATTACAAAATTCGAAGGGAAGAAAGCGGAAGACCCTAGAAATAATATTATGCCTTTCCACCTATGGTGTTCATCCAATAGTATTATTGAAGATGCTATTTGACTAAGACTGTTTCAACAGACCTTAACCAGACTTGCTGTGAAATGGTATGTGGAGTAGCCTTTTTCTTTGCATGGAACCTCTAGTTCCCTCACCACTACGTTCCTCACATATTTTCAGTTACCAATCCACCATGACTCGGGGATGGAATTACTAACCCACTTTAGGAAAATGCTAGTTGTCCATATCTCGGACCATCTCCATGAATGGCGGCGACATCGAAGTTTTTGCAAAGACAAACTCAAGGATAGAGTTTTACCGGACCTATTTTTGAAAACTCTCACAAAAGATATTTCAAAATACGTTGTGACCCAAGGACCTGCCTCTAAAGAGGACGCAATTAGTAAAACCCAACAACTCGAACTTATATATACCCAGTCAGGATACGTTTACAACATCTTGCCTAATGCCACCTACCTGCAAACTTACAGAGAATTTCCAAGCACGAAGAATACTACAGATGACTTGATCGGGTCATTGAACCAAGGTCACCTAAGCAGTAGTATCTAGTACTGAAGATACTCGTATAATTCTAAGCATAACACTACGCAACTTGGCTACCACCAAAGTCACTCTACACCTCTATATAATATGACAAATAAAGTGTCATCATACCATCATAAGCAGGGAGGATCATACCCCCCCTCGCAAGGGACCCAGTACGCAGCTAGGAATGCTGACAGAAGGGATTCCCCCATCAACCATATACCAATCACAGGGAAACCAGTATTCCCCCCCCCCCTACCACCGCAAAATAACGCGCTGGTAAATTTTGTGCAACCTTCTCAGGCTCAGCCACGCCAGTATTACGACTAGGAGAATCTTATTAATCATCCTAACGATGCAAGGAAAAATACTAAAAATAAATAAAAGGGAGAATTTAGACAGGGGGCAGCAACCAACAATTCCCTTCGTGATCTCAGAATGGTGGCAACCCCAACCAAAATCAAAACCAGGAGCCAAACAAATCCCAAGGGTATAAAAAGAGGGCTAGTCTATGGACAAAACATTCTTGCACTATATGTGGTGAGTAAGGCCATTACACTCATCACTGTCTCAATCTCACTAAGCTAAAGAAACTTCAAGGTAACCTTGGACAAGGGGGAACTACACAAAAAATTGCTGTAATGCAGGATCCCTTCCCCCACTAAGGATTGGTTAATACCCAACAGCAAAAACAACCTCCAAATGATTCCGAGAACAACAGCCACGAAATATATATGACTGGTGAAGAAATGTTCTTCCAAACAAGGAATCAAAACTATGATGCCCCCCCAGACACCAATTCATAAGGGGAAAGCATCAGTGCACCTACTGCACCATTGACTATGTCAAAAATACCTATTGAACCCCTACCAAATATGGCTAAGGGTCCAACTAGGTGAGTGGGACACCACTCAAAAGCAACCCACAACTACAACATCATGGAAAATTTAGCACAATATCCCGCTACCATGTCATCCTTAGAGGTCCTGCAATATTTCCCAAAACAACGAAAAGCCTTACTTTCCGCATTAGGTGCCATCGACCCTTATGATTCATGCCTAATGGCTTTTGATTTAAACAAATCCACCCCTAGGCTTCCTTCACTGGTCACCTTTCAGATATTGCTATCAGTACAAAATATCACTATACATTGATGTATCTTCAACGAGATTGCACCTACATGCATCATGTCCAAGACTGTTTGGCAGAAGTTGGGATCTCCCGAGTTGAAGCCATCCGATATCATACTCAGAGCATACGATGGGTGCCCTTCTACTCCCATCGGTCTATATCAAAATTTCCCTGTTAAATTGGTCGAAAAAATGGTACTCATAGATATTGAGGTCTTGGATGCTCAACTTGAATAAAATATACTCCTTGGGTGGAGTTATATATATGGCATGTCTGCCATAGCCTCCTCCATTTTCTGGGCGATAACTTTCCCCCACGAGGATTGAATCATCAACGTTGACCAATTAACATACCATGATAAAAGACCCATGACGGATGTTGATGTCTTTCTACCCTATGTAGACATATCTACAAAATCGCTCATGCGGTACCAAGAGTATGGCCCCGGTCAATTCAAACCATCATAAATCCTCAGATCATTCCTAGGAGATCCCCCTGGCATACCAGAAGCAATCTATAATGTCATATGGGCCGCGGTGTGCATGATGTTATCATCAAACATTGAAACTATCCAGGAGACGGAGACTAGTAGTAACGAAATCGAGGCCACTGGAACAATTTTTTTACCCTACGCCATCTCTCAAACACCATTATTATACCCTCCACCTAGTTTTATGTCACAACAGGTCTTGAAAATTGTAGCATTTCCAAACATGTCTTTCGCAATACCTGTTTGGTATCTAGTCCTACCAGCCATGCTAGGAAGCCCTAACATCACATCTACAAGAATAACCACCATCACTCCTCAAGAGGCAACACCAATTAAAGAGACTCCCGTAGCACCACCAGTTAGAGAAACCAATAAAACCGTCAAAAAAGGGAAGAAGATAGATAACACCAACATACCTAGGGCATTGCAACCTTGTGCATTATGCGATATCGTATCCCATCCTACCAATATTTGCCTAGAATTAGATGAACTAAAACCTCTTCTAAGTTCCGAAAGAAATGTTGTGGCCCCAAGTTCCCATAAAAAGGAACCAGCCATGAAAAATCAAGGGAAATAATTACTCACCAACCACGCGTGCGCTATCTGCAATCATTATGGGTACTACACTCATCATATCCCAGAGATGCCATGATATAGGGATGCCTTGCATGCCCTAGAGAAATCATACCAAGAGGATCGCTCACACCCCCCCATACAGAAGGATGAGGGAGAACCTCGAGTCATACTATACCTACAAGAGGCGAATCAGTCACCTGAGAGACCACCTCCACCTCGGTTTCACCCCCCACCTCCAATCCAACTATGTGCACTATGTGATGAATACGATAATTTCATCACTGACTATACTGCTCTAGAGCTATTTCAGAGATGGTATCTTGTTGACCCCATATGCTACAATGACCTTAGGGTAGTCCAGTATTCATGTCGGGTATGTTCTGGTGACCACCTAGTTCTTCATTGCCATTATATCCCTCAATTATTTTTGGCGTTAAAAATATTACGCATAGCCATATTACGTCTCTACCTAGCAGATGAATCAGATAGAGAATCCATGGAAAGCTTGACAACGCAAGAAGATGTGACAAGCAGGTATATTCTCTTCATGTCAGTCGAAAAGTGGCCAGTCAAGGGGCACATCGTCACCCCAACTTCCCTCTATGGATAAGACCAAACTGTTCATTATGCAATGCATGTAACCATCTAGTTGCCCAATTCCTAGACCTATAATCACTCCGCAGATGGTATCCAATCACTTTAGAAACCCAAAGGGGAGGGAATACCGAAGAAATAAAATCATGTATGGTCTGTCAAGGCAACCATTATACTCGACACTGCACTTACATATCCCAAGTGTGCCTCCTAATAGACATCATACGCTCATTAGAGATGCACCGTCAGGACATAGTTGGTCTAGAGCCCAATAGAAGGCAACCTAACCCCATAAATACCAAAAAGTTAGAAGAACTAAATCAACAAACCATCCTAGTAAGACCCAGGACCAGCCAAGGATGACATGCGGGCTATGCGCTAAAATCAACCACCAAGTCAATCAATGTAAGGAACTGAAGAACCTTACGAACAACCTTTGCATGGTCACCCTTATCCCACATATCAATCTCTCTAATCAAGAAAATATCTCACGCTGCTATTGCAGGATTTTCTCACAATTCTGCCATACAATGAATTATGAGTACCTCCCAAGGCTACGAGTGGAAAGAGCAGCGTTAAGGCTAAACCCCCCTAAGGATTTAGCCCTTCCAAAACCAAAAACTCTGAAATGGGAAAAGCAGAATCATACCCCTATGCCTAATCCTTTCCGAGCGTCCACTTCAGGGACCAAGAGTAGCGTTGGTTCTCATACCATCTACTTAATAAGCACCGTGATACAGTGCACCATTTACACAGGCTATAATCATGAAGCAAATTTTTTCCCCTTAATGGAAACATTTAGGCGTCGCTACATTAAGCACAACTTCTGAACCTAGGAAAGTGCAAGTACCCTTGGTACGCCTCAGGAGGAACCTAAAATTGTTGTCACGTAAGCCACCACAATGGAAATTCCTCCCCCACCCAACGTCGACTACACGCAAAATCACATAAAATTCATTTCATCGTGCATAGGAACCATGAATTGTGTTGTATGCTCATCCATCATTAGTGTTGAGACCGCTACAACTACGAAAGTAGTTGTACTAGCGACGGTGTAAACTCAATTATTCTATACCCTGTCAACTACATCTGGTTCCACAACACTGACTATGGAATCCTATTCATGTATGTCTACTAGCTCCGTTAGGACCGAACCACCTCCTTATGGCCTCACACAAACTCACTCCCCATTAGATACCTTGTTCCATTCAGACGAGGTTATTTTACAGGTCATGACAGAACCATATTATCAGTGGGATGCAATGCATCACCGCTCGTTTTTTCTTCCTAAAAAGACATTCAACCCAAAAAAACCCATAAAATCATGAGATATACATAATCGAATCAAAATATTTCCTTCCATCTGGAAAATTCGGGACTCGATTGGTTAAAAAATCCCATCCCGGCACCTGATGCGTTTGAAGAAGGGAACATGTCCAATATTTCACCAACCATCAAGGTAAATATCTCTAGAAATCCAGAAAAAATCGAAGAAATATCACTGGGGGAAGCATGTTCTCCAGACTAAGTAATCTCTTACACAAAATTGTTGCAAGAATATAGAGACATATTTGCATGGGATTATTCGTAAATTCGAGGGTTGAGCCCCATTATCGTAGAGCACTATATTGACACCTGGCCCTACATACCACCAGTACGCTAGAACCAACGTTGATTGCACCTATCTAAGTTAGAAGAAATTAAATGAGAAATCAAAAGGTTCAAAATGACAAGTTTATCTACCCCATAGCTTACACATCATGGGTTTCCAACCCTATTCCCGACATGAAAAAATAGGGCACCATTCGTGTATGTATTGATTTCTGAGATTTGAACAAAGCTTGTCCAAAAGATAACTACCCTACCCCATTCATCGACCAAGTCATCAAATCTTGCACTGGACATGAAGCCCTATCCTTCATGTATGACTTATCGGGGTATAACCAAATTCAAATTTGACATATCGATCGATACAAAACGACACTCACCACACTGTGGGGCACTTTCGCATACCAAGTTATGCCATTTGGTCTTAAAAATGTTGCAGCCACTTTCCAACGGGCCATGACCTATATTTTCCATGACCTAGCTCACTTGATCTTTGCTTACTTGGATGACCTCATTGTTCGATCCAAGAAGAGAAGAAATCATCTAGAAGATTTATGGTTGGTATTCCAAAGATGTCGACAATACAACCTATGCTTAAACCGTCACAAGTGAGACTTATGTGTCAACGCAAGTCAAATTTTAGGTTTTATAGTGTCCCAAAAAGGGATTAAATTTGGGCCCCTCAAAGTCTAATATATCAAAGAGGTGCCACCACCTTGAACCCTCAAGCAACCCAAAGCTTGCAGGGTAAAACCAATTTCCTGAGATTCTTTGTCCTAGATTATGCCACTTGCGTGCAGGGATTCCTACGCCTTCTCCGTCAGGATATCTCATTCAAGTGAGATGATCAAGCTCAATAATAATTTGAGGCGCTGAAAGAGGCATTATCTTCACCCTGACTGATCAGCCCCCCAAATTATGACAAATATTACACCCTGTATATATCAAAGTCCAAAACCGCTTTAGCTGGGGTGTTAATCTAGTATGGCCCCAATGGTAAAGACCATGTAATTTATTACGTCAGTAAAAAATTATCAGGCCATGCATTAAGATATGAACCCGAAGATAAAACTGCCCTAGCCCTAATACACATAGTCCAGAATCTTCAACATTACATTATCTTGCAAACTACAACATTCGTTGTAGCTATCAACCCCATGAGATACCTGCTAACCCATCATTTAATGAACATAAATAGGCTCGTTGGATAGTCATACTACAAGAGTTTGACTTAAAGTTCAACTCCCCAATAGCAAGAAAGTGTTGATCTTAGCAGATTTCATAACTGACCTCCCAAGTCAGACCAAAGGATCCCCAGTCAACAACTCACTACCTGACGAATATATATTTCTAGTGACGACTGAAGATCCTTGATATGGAGATATCCTCTTATTTCTATGAACCCAAAAGTTCAATCCAAAGCTCACACATGACGAACGAAGGCGCATATGCCACCAAGCCCCCAGAAACCTCCTGATGGGAGATTTCCTTTATCGATGAGGAATTGATACAATCCTATTTTGATGCCTCACTCACGACCAAGCTGAGCAAGCCCTTAATGATTGTCATAGTGTAGCTTGTGGAGGCCACGTCTCCAGAATGGATACCACCCAAAAATTTATGTGGGAAGGATATTTTTGGCCCACCTTATTCCATGATTGCATCACAACAGTCAAAAAATGCGAGCGATGTCAACGCTTCACCCACAAGGCAAGAGCACCCCCTGATCGTCTGCACTTGGTCATTATAGCTAGTCCCTTCTCTAAACGGGGGATCGACTTCATGACTTGGAACCCTGCATCACCTGGCAACCATAAATACATTATTTTTTCCGTAGACTATTTCACCAAATGGGCAGAATTCATGCCCACATATGACAGTATGGCAGAAACCGCAACACAGTTTTTGTTCAACCATGTAATCGTACGGTTTGGGGTGCCAAAAGAGTTAGTCTCCAATCACATAAAACATTTTGAAAATGAAATTTTCCAGGAGTTGTCTCACCACCTTGGATTCACACACAAATTCACATCACCATAATATCCTCAATCCAATGGACAGGTAGAAGCTGTCAACAAAGTGCTCAAAACAATGTTACAATGAATGGTGAATAACCATAAGACAAACTAGCATCATATGGTTTTTTCTGCCCTGTGGGCATATCACACGACAGTTAAAAATTTGACAAGGTTTACACCCTTCCAACTAGTGTACAAGGTCGAAGCCATGATTCCCATCGAACGCGAAATCCCCAACATGCACACCGCCATCGAACTCATCGATGAAAATCGACAAAATTCACTCAAACATAATGAGGCCCATAAAAAGTGGGTAAAAGCATCATTCAACCACAAGATCACCTCTCACTCATTTACCGAGGGAGAGTTATTCCTTCACTACAATGTTGCGAAAGAGGCCCTAGGACCTAGGAAGTTCAAGACGCTATGGAAAGTTCCATACGTCATAAAACATTGCCTCCTCAAGGGGGCATACGTCCTATTAGAGTACAACAGTACATGCCTAGCTAACCTTGTCAATGGGCTCTACCTCAAAAAAAAATTCCATAAGTGGCAAGAGGCCTCAAATCTAGAGATAAGATGCATGTAGAATAATCTGTTTTTTGATCATCACAATCATCACACACTTATTCTAAAATTTTCTCTAGTGTCACAGATGGATCGTTCCTGCCTCCATTATTTTGGATTTGCTGATGGAGCATCACAATGGTCTCAAAACCTAGTTGCAGCCACCTGGGCCATTTACTATCCTAACCAATCGCCATTCTTCACCAATGGAGCATGCATCAGATCAGTCACTAATAATTAGGCATAATATAATGCATTCATTAGGTTGATGAGCAACACCTTCAACCAAGGTATTTTCAATCTGAATATCTTCCTCGATTCTCAAATAGTGGTTTCACAGTTAAACCAAGAATTTGAAGTACGAGATTCTCAATTATTTAGAAAATATTTGCATGCACGAAGATAAATTCAATTTGATCATATTAAAGTCACAAATATATACCAAAAAATCAAAACCAGAAAGATGATCACATAGCTAATCACATTCTACAATGGAATGCATCTTGTATAAACCATCATCCATAGAAAAAAAAAAAAAAACATAACAAATAGATCTCCATAAAAGGTACATGACATCCATCAAACAAAATAACCATACTTACATCATCAAGAGCCGCAAAAATACATATCTTACATATATATCAAAAATATTTATGAGTCAAAATAAACAAGTCATGTCTCTGACCCGCAGGTTAGCCAAAACATATATATACATATCATCAAAAATAAGGGAAGCATCCTCATAATGGGAACTTTCCATAAATACATAACATCTCCAGGGCTGAGCCCCGCCCGGTGGATCCCTTGGACCCATCGCTGCACCCGGTGCCAATGCAAGTTTAGCAGCTAAAAATGAAAGTGCCACTCGACGCAATGTTGAACGATACGTCCTCTCTCGAGCCATCAGCACCTCGAGCCATGCATCATCCAGGTCATCTACAAAACCCTGGGTCAGAAAAACCCTGGGTCAACCTCTCCACCTAACCCGAAGTATCGACCAAGTTTGTAGACTGAGCCTCAGAAGCTATTATTTTCCCCTCAACCTCTGCTACTCGCACCTCTTCCACCTCAGCACGAGCAAGAACAACGACGTACACAACAGCAACTACACTACTGCCCTCTCCTGAGGGCCGAGCACGATCACCCCGCTCCCCAACCTGGGGCTGAGCAGCTCCACTTGGAACCCTCCCCGGTGGCTGATGCCCCACCAGGCGGTTAGTCAGATGCCTAACCACTCCCACATCTGCAAGAGAAACAAGGATAGTGTCAGAATAACCACAATAATCATATAAATATACACATCATGAATACTCAAAAAATGCAGAAAACCATCAAAACACCATACATGTAGGTCCCCACACATAACTAGCAGGAAGACCCATATCTGGATCCCCTCGAAAATCCATCCTGGTGTATGGATAATCCATGAACATCTGTGGGTTCACCTGGAACCACATGTCTATAGTCGTCTGCCAATAGCGGCCCACCACCTCTCCCCCACCAGGAGGCATAATAGGTGCCCAACGCCGCATCCAAGGATCCCAACAAGGAAAAATGGGGACTAGAATGATTGGTCGTAGCATCACCACCCTCTCAAACATAATACTGCAGAGGATGTTGGCATAAGTAAATACTTTGGATCTGCCCTGGTCCTTCCCCAGCTGCGTCACCATGCCATCATATACATGGCGTGCCCAATCATAAAAATTCCTAGCCCGGAGCCGACACAAGACACCATTTTTCAGTCTCGACACCCTGTTGGGTGATGATGACCTTGTCAACCTAATTATCATATCTAAGGTAGACTACTCAACTAAGTCGGTCACCGATGCAATGAGTACACACCCTTGAGAAAGAGGTGCACCACCGCAATGTTGTTCCACCCACCGATGGATACTCACCCTCCCAGGTAGGACTGGGTGTGGAAGCACCTCACCGTGAGGCAGTAGACTGGTCACAAAATACACATCCATCTTTGGACAGATGGCAACATCTTGACCCCGCAGGACCATCACCTCTTGCCTCTTGTTCCAGCAACTGACCAGGAAATGAAGCAGGCTATCTTGAGATCTCAAGATATCATTCTCTAGAAACTTTAGAAGGCCCCACTATGCTAGGAGCCCCCATGCATTGGCATCATGTGCCACAACAATGTGTAAGTTAGGCCAATCATGCTCACGCCACAACATCCTGTCACCAAACACAACCAAATCAATGACCCAAAAAACCAAAAAATCAAAATAATTAATTAAAAATTTCCCTTGGCTCGTCATCGCACTTGTTTTCTGCACAAGTGCGATGTTTTCATGTCTGTATCAAGGAAATATGCACGAGTCTTCATGCAAATACTTGGCCATGCGCGAAAACCTCGTATAAAATTTTATTTTCCCATGAGATTCACGCACCTGTACCATGATTTCCTACGCAATCAAGGCAAAAAATAGGTAGGTATCCATACAAACCTAATTTGTATGGACTCCCCACAAATAAAACTAAAAAAAATTTAAATTACTGGAAATTTAGGGCCCTACCTAGCACTGGCAACGTGAATCCTGGGTACATAGGCTAACCGCAACGAAAAGAAAGGCTCAACAACAAGGGCTCAACTTTTACATCACAGCTCTCAAAAAACACAAATCAACTGAAATGAGCCATATTGACCCATATATCACCCTTTTCAACATATTTGACAGACCATAATGAGAGCTCAAATCGCCCAATTGAAAAATTGAAAGCAATACAGTGATCGAAACTTCATCGCGTCCACAGTAAGCTTCACACATCCACACCTTAGAAAAATTCATTTTTCAATTATGGCAGGTATGCCCTCTCTTATTACTTTTTATTCAATGTTATTTTCAATATATTTTAATACAAAGTATGCTTTCACTTGTGGTATTGGTTGCAGGTGTTACAAGCATGAAAAACCATTTGTTGCCCCAACCACTGAAGGTACAAGAGCAGATCATTCTACCCCTAACATGATAGGTTCCTCAAAAAAGCTCTGTATATCCTAACATATTTTATCCACAAAAATCAACCATAGGGTATAGTCACCTGACCATGTTTATCATCAACCCATCTTGCACATGATCAATATTCTTGTCGATCAGTAGAGCCTCGCCCTCCATGGCGTCCATCACTCAAGTAGACCATACATCACGAACATGGCGCCATGGCCATAACATCCAAGTCCAAGAAGCACTTCATGTTCATTCATCCATCATACATCAAGTCAAGTCTTACCATATCATGAAAATACCCCTTTCCCAGACTACCACTTTCATAAGCAGATCGAATACGCACCACCACCTCTCACATTAGGCCTACCAGCCCCCCCCCCCATCATCATAGCCCATCTATGACACTTTCCATTTGCTTCACCACCCTCGCACCGAGACCAGCTAATGGGGCCCCCACCCTCAGTTAAACACACCCTCCTCACATCATTAGTGAGTGAAAATTTTCATTTTTATTGGGGCACCAATCTCCGTGCTTGTACATCCAAACCCATTCTATATTCTTTTGGAAAGTGTACAAAGATTTTTTAGGAGAACAATCCCACCCACCAATGCACATTTCCTACTTGACATCAGTCCCTAATCACTCCTGGTCAGAGCTTTGCATTCTTTACCTAACCACCCATGACACTCATAACAACCACATACCCACCCTGGACGTCCTACCGACCCCAGGGTTTTCCTCACCAGAAATTGTTATGGCTATCGCCACTTGCATTTACAAGCTCTGACCCTGGGTCACTAAAATCCCACCATCAGTTACAGTTATTTCTCATCATCATGCCTATGTTAACATATCTTACCCCACCTGATACATCAGAGACCCTGGTCCCTTACATCAGTACTTCTCTCAGTAGGTTGAGGCTTCCTTCTTGTCGACTTCAACAACAATTCTCCAAGAAGGAAGCAGTACCTTGGATGGCTCCTCACCTCAATAGGAGCATTCTCGGATGGAACTATGGGAATCATAATTGCCAATTAATTTCATCAATTCATGTGACATTTGACTACAATATAAGATTTCATGTCAAGATGGTATCGTACTTAACAACAGTTTCACTTTGTCAAAATTTGTCGAAGACCCGTGCCATCATAAGCATCTCTTTCAACAATGCGTACATGAGAAGGTACCTAGTCATAGACACATGAATACAATGAGAATTTATTCTGAAAAACATGCCATACCAATATTATGCATATTGGCACTACATTCAACCTACTGTCAAAGAAAGTAAGCCCCTGAGGGCGTCAGCAACTGTTGTCATCAACGAAACAATAGGTCACTACCACACAAGTGACACAGACATAACCTCTATCTATCATATAATATTTAACTAACCAAAGCATCACGAGTATGGGACATGTCCGCCTCGTAGAAATATTGTATTTATTTTATCTCTTGTAGGTTTCCAATAGAACATGGTCCCTCTCTTACTCACGGAAATGGGTCTCCAACCTCAGGTTTCATGCAAGTTACTCTCTCTCTCTTAAAATGGATTATACAAAAAACAAAACTATAATGTATTTTAGATATATAGTTCTTCCTATACCTCATACATTAGGGGGAAATTGCTATCACTGGAAAATTGTACAAGAAACATACATTAGAAAATGTCAAGCAGAAGGATTTATAGGCAAGAAAGACATTACAAAATATGGAAAATTTAACTTTTACTAAGGTCAAGTAGGAAAATTTACCAAATAGCGCATAGAAAGCACTAACCCTAAGTGATCTGCGCAACCTTTTCTTCGATAGTAGCGAAGATATTCATGGATATCCCTTATATAGCAACGTGATCCTGTGTATGGTGGAAGTTCACCATCCGGGACCACTTGGCACACTTGAGGAAGAAGATTCCCCACTCAAGGCAACCAAGTATAGTTTCCTTGGAGCCACCTTGAGGCCTCAAGTGTAGCACACAATGGAATCAGCCTCCTACTCTTGTGTCAACATCCACATTGTACCAAGGGAGGGAGGGAAATTTGAAATTTTCCTATAAAATACCACCATGGGAAGAAGAATGTAGAACACATTGTTATGTTGGCCAAATTTCTTGAGAGCACACCAACATTGTGTTTTCCAAGCAGCAAGGAGTAGAAGGATTCAACTGTTGGCCATCCATCACCTCAATCCAAGAGAAGAAGTTCACCAAGTGTCTGTTATTCTACCATCCATCGAGGAGAGAGAGAGGCTTGAAAGAAGCATAATGGGAAGAGCCCTCCTTGCCTTGAATATTATAGCTCCATATCTCTAAGGATTCATTGAAGGGTTTTAGCATCCTATTCTCTCCTACCATCAACAACTAATAAAAGTTGAAGAGTTCTTCGTTTGGATTATTAGTGTGTTTGACTCTATTGAGCTTGTTATTGTATTTCTATTTTTTGTTTCTTGTTTCTCCTCTATTGTAGCATGCTATGTTCTTTACTTATTTTAATACATGTTATTTTGTTCCACTAACAATCTAACAAAAAAATTAACCTGTTGCTTGTAGGAAATGAGCCTCTCCTACCAAGCACAGTGCATTTCATCCGCCCATGCATCAAATTGCCAACAATTCGTTAGACATGTGCCCATTTTTATGGCAGCAAAAACATTTTATTGTATTTTGGAATGGATCATGTACACGAGTGAATCAAACATTTTTCTTAATTCCCTTTGAGTTTCCATACTCTAGTCTAATTCTATACACTCTACACTCTATGGATTTATGACCGAACCTTTTACATCAAAATCAATACCCATGGAAGTTGTATCTATATCTGGCGGAGAAGGTTGTTTGGGGATATAGCCATCTGGTCATATGAAATTCTTTCTTTGGAATCCATTTGATCTATGCTGGAATGTTTCTTTTTTGTTCACTCCTTTTGTTTCCATGGCTTTCCTTGTGGTGGATTTTTTCTGCAGCTCATGAGGATTTGAAGGGTTTCCCACAATTTTGTTCTCATATTGATGGGAGTCAATGTTTTCTTTTAGGACAACTTTCATAATTGTAATAGCTTTATTATCATTTGCCTTCTACTTGCTGGATTCTCCTTCATATCCTATCCCAGTATTTACAAGAGGAGATATTTGTGCATTTACTATCCGGTCTAATTTTTCAACACCTTTTCACTGCTGAATGTTCATTGTTAAATCAGTTTGAGACTTTTCCAATTTCTTCTACAGACTCACCACCTCTTCTTCCAATCTTCCACAGTACTGACTTTTCTCTCTTATTTGCTGTAGAAGAATTTATTCTATTTTCCTTGCTTCTTCTAGGTCAATCTTCAACTTGATAAAATATTTAGAGTTTGTTTCTTCCTTTACATGTTTCAGATTGACTGCCTTCTGTTTTCTAGTCTTGAGCTTGAGTCTATCTATTTCCTTTAGGGCACTCACCAATCGGGCCCCCCCCCCCCAAAGATCTACCTCACCTTCTTCTTCCAATTCTAGGAGATCTTTCGCAAGCTCTTCCTTGGCCATCATAATGAATTCTGATGTACCTTCCTCATTTGGGGATTCATCTGAGCTCTCAGGTGCACTGCTGTCTTGTTGAGCATAGAATGTTATTATATTAAATCTATTCACTTTCTGCCTACTGATGAAATTTCTTTTCTCTTTCCCTTTTGACTGATTCTCTATTTTCTAATGACGTAATTTTGAAGAATAGTGCCCCACTCTTCCACAATTAAAGCACTTAAATGGAATTTTAACTTTATACTTACCTGTGCCTCTATCTAATATTCTGACAAATTTGGCTTCTTCTTCACCATAGCATGAGCATGTACCTTCCTTTTCTTCTATGCACTTGTCTACCTTAAAGGCAGCCTCCCTCGTGTTTGACTTCCCTTTAGGAAGTCTCATCTCATATGTTGTTAGGTTCCCAAGTAATTGGTTTCTGGTTAAGTTTTCCCATTTTTTTGTTTCTTCTATGGCAAAAACCTTAGGATTAAACCTGGGCGGAAGAGATCTCAATAATTTTTGTACTACAACACTTTCTTTAATTTATTCTCCTAGGCCTATCATGATATTCAAAAATTCTGCAACTCTTAAGAATAATGCAGCTATATCTTCATCTTCATTCATTTTTAAGTTTTCAAACTGAGTTCTATGTGCTTGCAGTTTGGCCATCTTCACCTTTGTATCTCCCTCGTGAATGTTTCCTAAAGTATCCCAGATATCTTTTACAGTCTTACTATGCATTACTTTAATAAATTATGACTCACTTAGACCGTTCAATAGTGCATTCATTGCTTTTGCATTAACTCTAAAAAATTTTCTAGCTTCTTCCTTAGTGTATATATCCTTTGGTGCATATTTTTCTACTAGAGCAACCCAAACTTCTATTCCTAGAGATATTAAGTATGTCCTCATTCTTATTTTCCAGAAAGCATAGTTTGTGCCAGTAAACAATAGGGCTTTATTTTTTTATCATCCTTCTAGGCTAGTCATTTTTGGGACCTAGGACCTCCTTCCAGTTGTTAAACTGATACAGAAGGAACCTGCTCTCATACCAATTGATGAACCCTTAGCTAAACTAAGGGGGGGGTGAATCAGTTTAGTACATTCATAGAAATCTAAATTTTTTCTTTAAACTTATTTACACCTCCATTTCATAAGAAACTTAATATATAATGAATCAACAAACTTAATATGTGAGCATCAAGTGATAAGAATATTAAATAAAATACATCAACACATAATCATCATGCACATAGACAAAAAATATAAGTGGAAACTCATAAGGGATAGAACCACATATTATTATTGTTGTGATGCAAAGGGAAGCTATAACTCCCTCTCATAATTGATTTTCTATAGGCTCCAACCTACATGAGGCTATAAATTTCTACAAGCTACAACTTGCACGGAATCTCCAACTCCCATCTATTTTCTGTCGGTTACAATCCACAGGAGGCTCCTACCTCAACCAACTAAAACTGGACATATATCAAGCTAAAACTTGATATGGAAGCTCCAACTCTGTCACACTACAATAAAATCATATGATGATTTACCTGGATATCATCTTTGTTTTACTCCTTCTTCACTATTGCCTTTTCAACCTTCATATATGCTTCATATGAGCTATGTGTTGGAAATACTGAGAGGGGGGTGAATCAGTATTTCTTTCAATTAGAGCATTAGTTAATATTCAATTATTATCAGTGTTTGTACAATGATAGCAGCAAAAAATAGGAACACAAATGCACACAATTTTTAAGGTGGAAACCCACTCCAGGACAAAAACCACCTAATGCTTTTCTAATAATTCTTTTCAACTCCAATTGAAAATAAAGCTCCAACTTCCTAGAATCTAGAAAATAATTCTTCTCCAGCTCCCACTGGATGGACGCTCCAATGCCCGAGATTCTTCAGTAGTCACTGAACGGATGCAGCAACACCAAATGAGCTACAACTCACCCTAGCACCACCCTACCACCCTATAGAAGAATAAAATAAGAATGGACTACTGTACCAGGGAAAATGGTCCACTTTACAATGATATAGAATGATGTAGAAGAAGAAGATATACTAGACCATAACCCCAAATTTGACACAACCACCTAATAATGATCCTATACCTCCCAACACTGCCTCTTCAACCCTTGGCAGATAGACACTAGTACAATTTGTACAATAATGTATTTACAATGACTAAGTACAATGATACCTTTACAATGATTGTATGCAGTGCTGCCCACTTGAAGACTTCATATGATGAAATTATTGATGCTGTTATGCACCTTGGTTGCTGCTCTTGTCATGCTACCCTCTGCTGCACCTTGTATTTATTTTATGCCGTAAAAATTCTGGTCCTTTGCAATCCTTGACAACACATGATCTAGCTTTTTATTGCCTTCTAGGAGCTCGATATTGAATTTGGTGTATCTCTGTTATCTCAGATCCTCAATATCTGAGTTTCAGTCCTGTAGTATTCCTCTGAGTCTTCTTTCCAATTCCACAGGTCTGACCCAATTTGGAGTCTTCAAGAGATAGTTATACCCAATTTCTCACACTGCCATAATTATGGACTGTTTCAGTAGACCGCACTTGTACGGAGTGCCACATGTCACTGTTTATTCATTTGCTTCTGAAATTGATAGCAAAGAAAATTACATACTCTGCACTATCCATCACTTTTTACGTCATTCCAATCTGATACTCAGAGAGATATTTATGATGAATTTACCAAGGACACTTATTTTAGATGAATTTCAGGAGCCTGCAAAAACCCTTACTTCTGTTAGAGTCAGTATCTTCATCCCTCCTTCAGAGATCAAATCTCTTTTGTTGCATTTCATTTTAGGTGTCTCATTCAGTTTAGTCAGCTGCATTCCATTAAGAGCATGGATCATTTGACGGAAGGGTCTTTTCACTCATATCCCTCATGTCTTGTACCTGCTCACCTAGTTCTGTCTATCGAAATCATTTATAGTCATTCACAGTCATGTTTGGTCTCTTGATCAACAAAGAGTCATTTTAGGGTTTTTAGTCTCATTAGGTCTAGGGTTTCATTAATTTAGTCTTCAGAAAGACTAATAATGTCAGTAGGCACATGAGGAAGTTCGAAATAAGTTTCATTGCAAAAATTTCATCGTCATAATGCTTGATAATGATTCTTCTTCAAAACATCATCAATTTCATCTTTTGTAATAAATGTAATGTAATTTTCAAAGTTTTTTAGTTGTGAAGTACTTCAGGCACAACCCTGGTTGCCTTTTCCAAATCCCATGCCAGCTATCTCTGCAAAGACAGACAAGAAATTCATCATTCAGCTAAAAAATCAAAAAGGAAACAAAAACAGAGTTTATGTGAAAAGTGTCAAAGTTTTCAGACTTTAGAAAGTGGCTTTTTTCAAATAAAAAATCAAATTCTATGGCATAAAAGATATTTTTTTGTTTCAATAATTCATTTGCATACCAAGATTTAGCATTGAGCCAAGAAAATCGCGGAGGAGGGCGAAATAGTGTTGGAAGGAAAAACTGTGGTGAGATTGGCAATCACGGCGCACTGGGTGGAGGACGTGGTGCATAAGCCAAGCTCGGTGCATAGGGCCGCTCACCTCCATGCAAATTTAAACTGGCACGGAGCACATAACGGGCGCAGCGCACTGGGCCACTGTCGCAGCGCACGGAGCCGAAACACAAGATTTGTTGCCATCTCTCTCAAATTTCAAAACGAAATGGTCTCCTTTGCTCAAAGTAAGTTCAAGTCATCTTGAAATTTCCATTAATCAGATTTTGGTGTTGTTTGAAAAGGGAATATGAGAGTTTGAATGTCAAAACCATAAACCCTATCACCTTGTTAAAAATTGCTCCTTAGGGTTTCAAAATTGGTGTTTCAAAAGTAATTTTGGTGCCAAATACTTCATTCCCCTCTTAGGTATTCCTCCCTCTCACTGTTAATATTATCATTACAGTCCTCCCCTATTCCCTTATATCCCAAGTCACTCATTCCCACTATCCCTATCCTTAAATCCTTTCATTTCCTATCATTCTCCCTTTCCCACCTCACTTATAAAAATTCCCAAACCCCAAGAATCCCAAAAATTCAGTGGTTGTCCCTTGTCCCTAAGTTTGTCAAATTTTCAAAGGGAAAATTATCATTTGATTACACCCCATTGTCCCCACTCCCCTATATCTCCTACAGTCCCTCTCCTTTGACACACATTTGGCATTAAAACAAAAAACACCTAAATTCTCATTTTCCTCTCATACAAACCAAACATAGACCTTGAAACACCATGGAGACAGACACGGATACATCATATGACAGAGATAGTGATTCTACCACTGAGCTACATGCATCGAGAAGGCCTCGTAAAGGTGGCAAACATGTGAGAGAAGAGCCCACCTCATTGACTCAATTGTAGGCTTGCCCACTTGCCATGGCATGTTTTCGAGAGCAGTCATGCTATCAGTATTGTGAGATGATTGCTAGGATTCGTCATCATCAGGAGTTGGCTCGTTTGTTTGTATTACATTTACATGATGGTCAAGTAACTCTTGCTGGTGTAAATTTCACTTTGACACCGGAAACCATCTCTCAAGCAACAGGAATAACGAATGTGGGTGAACAGTGGAACAAAAGACAGCAGGTGGACAGAGTGCATTATGAACCATACATTAGGCCTAGCTATGTGAGACAAATGAGCAGTGTTCCCATTCTGGTTCCTAAAGGAATCCTATGTGCCTTTGATGAAACTTATTATCAAATACTTCAGTTGTGAGGGCCGGTTCTCACGCCTCTATGCCTACCACATCAGGTTATTTATGCATTTCACTAGAGTGAGGATGATAAACATTCCTTATTTCATGTGCTGAAATATCGAGAGAATGGCCACTCTTGTGCAGAAGAAAACTCCTGAGCAGTAGTACAACAATATTTATCACTATGCACTCATCAAGATCATGGTTGTACATCAGCTTGGATTGCAGGGCATTTCATGGGAGGATTTCATTTCCCGTGATTTCTTCATAGTTCCTCAGGTTCCTCAGGAGGTTTTTCATGAGCTAGGTGAACCTTCACATCAGCCTGAAGGTCACGAGACAGAGCCTATCAGTGTGCCAGTGTTTGTTACTTATCAGAGAGGCACCAGAGTATTATTTGCAGCAACCCGACGAGTACTATCTCCACCTGGGGTGGAAGGGGTCTCGTTGCCGTCATCAGAAACACAGGTATAGGTACAGGAAAAAATTAAGAGGCCCATGTAGGATGAGGGCCCTTCAGGAGGCTAGGATACTGATTTCATATTGATTGATGAGGATTTGAGCTCTCCAAGCTCAAAGTTGAGAGAGACCATTCAGGAGCAGAAAGCTGAGATCGACACATTGACCGTCAAATTTCAAAGAGCCCAATGGATCACAAACTAATTAGAGCAGTAGAACAAATACTTGGAGGATCAACAAACAATCATGGAGTTGCAAAACATCTGTGAAAACCGACAAGCTGCCCGAAGAAGCCAAACCGAGATGACACCCATTGAGCGAAAGATTGAGGCTGATAGAGAGACTTGGCTTGAGAGGGTCAACATTCATCTTGAGAAGCTATTGGAGAAGGAAAAAAATGAAAATAAAATGCTCAGACACATGAAGAACCATTATTGGGCGCGAAATCATGTTTGCAAAGCGAGGATCAAAATCATGAAGGCAAAACTAAAGACTGCACTAAAGCGTCGCAAAAGGCATGATAGACTCCAAATTTTGGCCAAAGCTTCTTTGGCCCAGCATAGTGCTTAATGATGGACCTTCAGCCCAAATTTCAAGAAATTTGGGAAAATTTTTGTCAATTTTGATTTTTTTGGCCTAAACACAGATTTTCCTGCCCGACGCGTAGCGCCACTTGGCGCGCGCTTATAATTGGCAGCTCTTCTGGAGGAAAACTTTGCATTTCTGGATTTTTCATCAAAATTTATGCATGCTAATGGATTACCTAAGGATTTTGACAATTTTTTGGTTGCCTAAAGGGTCAAAAACACATTAAAAAAGGCCTTCCTGCCACTTTTGCACACACAAGAAGCAGTGTGGGGAGATTTGACTTTTGGAGGGGAAAATGGCAACCAAATCTAGAAATTCTACTTGGGTTGGAACTAGATAGGGAGGGCTTTCCAACAAGCTATCCTGCGCTCAATTTGGGCTTCGAGAAGGCCCTCAAAATCAGTCTCAAAGTTGTGCTACGCATAGAGATTTCAGGCGCGACCATTGGGAATTTTGGCCTAGTTTTCACTCAGCAACTCAGATTTTCGCCTAGTTTTGGCCAGTTTGAATTTTTCATGTAACTCTTGATGTAACTTGATGTAATTTCATGAATTTGATGTAATTTTGGCACATTTTTACTCATTCTAGTAGATTCATTCACCAAAAAGTGAATGTAAGTGAATGAATCAGTTTCCTATCATATAGAGGCAAGTTGTTTCATTGCTTATTTTCCAGTCCTTAGTATAGATATGGTTGAAACAGCTCCTGGAATGATGATCTCGACCCCTAGAGGCATGGGGATGAGTTAGGCTTGTCTATATCATGTAATTCATCAATCATTTTCAGGGTGGGACACTTGGAATTGCTTGGCACTTCATTGTCCATTTCATCTCTGCAATTTTGGCAAAGGAATAAACTAGGGTTTGTAGCACTCTTTGGGATCCATGTGGCTCTGTGTTTTGATGGTGTGTTTCTCTATGTGACTGTAATTTCATTGATTTTTATGTGTATCATTTCCCTTCTCCTTTCTTCTTAAATTAAACAAATGAGTGATAAAGGTGCAATTCATTAGATTGCTTTGCGCGACGCACACAACGGGTGCGGCACACTAGGCCAATGTCGCAGCGCACAGGGCCGAAACACAAGATTTGTTTCCATCTCTCTCAAATTTCAAAACGAAACGGTCTCCTCTGCTCCAAGTAATTTCAAGTCATCTTGCAATTTCCGTTAATCGGTGTTTGGTGTTGTTTGAAAAGGGAATATGATATTTTGAATGTCAAAACCATAAACCCTATCACCTTGTTAAAAATTGCTCCTTAGGGTTTTAAAATTGGTGTTTCAAAAGTAATTTTGGTGCCAAATACTTCATTCCCCTCTTGGTTATTCCTCCCTCTCACTGTTAATATTATCATTACAGTCCTCCCCTATTCCCTTATATCCCAAGTCACTCATTCCCATTATCCCTATCCTTAAATCCTTTCATTTCCTATCATTCTCCCTTTCCCACCTCACTTATAAAAATTCCAAAACCCCAAGAATCCCAAAAATTCAGTGGTTGTCCCTTGTCCCTAATTTTTTCAAATTTTCAAAGGGAAAATTACCATTTGATTAAACCCCATTGTCCCCACTTTCCCATATCGCCTACAGTCCCTCTCCTTTGACACACATTTGGCATTAAAACAAAAAACACCCAAATTCTCATTTTCCTCTCATACAAGCCAAACATAGACCTTGAAACACCATGGAGACAGACACTGATACATCATATGACAGAGATAGTGATTCTACCACTGAGCTAGATCCATTGAGAAGGCCTCGTAAAGGTGGCAAACATGTGAGAGAAAAGCCCACCTCATTGGCTCAATTGCAGGCTTGACCACTTGCCATGGCATGTTTTTGAGAGCAGTCATGCTATCAGTATTGTGAGATGATTTCTAGGATTCGTCATCATCAGGATTTGGCTCTTTTGTTTGTATTACATTTACATGATGGTCAGGAAACTCTTGCTGGTGTAAATTTCACTTTGACACTGGAAACCATCTCTCAAGCAACAGGAATACCGAATGTGGGTGAACAGTGGAACAAAAGACAGCAGGTGGACAAAGTGCATTATGAACCATACATCAGGCCTAGCTATGTGAGACAGCTCAGCAGAGTGTTCCCATTCTGGTTCCTAAAGGAATCCTATGCGCCTTTGATGAAACTTATTATCAGATACTTCAGTTGTGAGGGTCGGTTCTCACGCCTCTATGCCTACCACATCAGGTTATTGATGCATTTCACTAGAGTGAGGATGATGAACATTCCTTATTTCACGTGCCGAAATATCGATAGAATGACCGCTCTTGTGCAGAATAAAACTCCCGAGCAACAGTACAACAGTATTTATCACTATGCACTCATCAAGATCGTGGTTGTACATCAACTTGGATTGCAAGGAATTTCATGGGAGGATTTCATTTCCCGTGATTTCTTCACAGTTCCTTAGGTTCCTCAGGAGATTGTTCATGAGCCAGGTGAACCTTCACATCAGCTTGAAGGTCACGAGACAGAGCCTATCAGTGTGCCAGTGTTTGTTACTTATCAGAGAGGCACCAGAGTATTATTTGCAGCAGCCCGACGAGTACTATCTCCACTTGGGGTTGAAGGGGTCTAGTTTCCATCATCAACATCATAGGTACAGGTATAGGATAGAGGTAAGAGGCCCATGCAAGATGAGCGACCTTCAGCAGGCTAGGATACTGATTTCATATTGATTGATGAGGATTTGAGCTCTCCAAGCTCAAAGTTGAGAGAGACCATTCAGGAGCAGAAAGCTGAGATCGACACATTGACCGTCAAATTGAAAAGAGCCCAATGGATCATAAACTACTTGGAGCAGTGGAACAAACAGTTGGAGGATCAAAAAACAATCATGGAGTTGCAAAACATCTGTGAGAACCGGCAAGCTACCCGAAGAAGCCAAACCGAGATGACACCCATTGAGCGGGTGATTAAATCTGATAGAGAGACTTGGCTTGAGAGGATCAAAATTCATCTTGAGAAGTTGTTGGAGAAGGAAAACAAGGAAAATAACATGCTAAAACACATTAAGAACCATTATTGGGTGCGAAATCATGTTTGCAAAGCGAGGATCAAAATCCTGAAGGCAAAACTAAAGAGGGCACTAAAGCATCGCAAAAGGCATGATAGACTCCAAATTTTGGCCGAAGCTTCTTTGGCCTAGCATAGTGCTTGATGATGGACCTTCAGCCCAAATTTCAAGAAATTTTGGAAATTTTGGTAAATTTTGATTTTTTTGGCCTAAACACAGATTTTCCTGCCCGACGCGTAGCGCCACTTGGCGCGCGCTTATAATTGACAGCTCTTCTGGAGGAAAAATTTGCATTTTTGGATTTTTCATCAAAATTTATGCATGTCTATGGATTACCTAAGGATTTTGACAAGTTTTGGGTTGCCTAAAGGGTCAAAAACACCCTAAAAAAGGCCTTTTTGCCACTTTGCACACACATGAAGCAGTGTGGGGAGATTTGACTTTTGGAAGGGAAAATGGCAACCAAATCCAGAAATTTCACTTGGGTTGGAAAGTAGACAGGCATGGCTTTCCAACGAGATATACTTCACTCAATTTGGACTTCGGGAAGGCCCTAAAAATCAGTCTCAAATTTGTGCTACGCATAGAGATTTCAGGTGCAGCGCATTGGGAATTTTGGCCTAGTTTTCACTCAGCAACTCAGATTTTCACCTAGTTTTTGCCAATTTGATTTTTTCATGTAACTCTTGATGTAACTTGATGTAATTTCATGAATTTTATGTAATTTTGGCACATTTTTACTCATTCTAGTAGATTCATTCACCAAAAAGTGAAATGTAAGTGAATGAATCAGTTTCCTATCATATAGAGGCAAGTTGTTTCATTGCCTATTTTCCAGTCCTTAGTTTAGATATGGTTGAAATAGCTCCTAGAATGATGAGCTCAACCCCTAGAGGCATGGGGATGAGTTATTCTTGTCTATATCATGTAATTCATCAGTTATTTTCAGGGTGGGACACTTGGAATTGCTTGGCACTTCATTGTACATTTCATCTCTGCAATTTTGGCAAAGGAATAGACCAGGGTTTGCAGCACTCTTTGGGATCCATGTGGCTCTGTTTTTTGATGGTGTGTTTCTCTATGTGACTGTAAGTTCATTGATTTTTATGTTTATCATTTCCCTTCTCCTTTCCTCTTAAATTAAACAAATGAGTGATAAAGGTGGAATTCATTAGATTTCTTTGCTCTGCCTTTAGTTTTGTTTAATTTTCCAAGTTTTCATTTGTTTGAAGAGGATTCTTGAAAGCCTCTTTCCCTCTTCAGCTCCTCACTGGTCTAAACTATCCATTCATTCAATTCAAAGCATCAAGACAATTTCCTTCCTTGCCCTATTCAGAACTCTGCAAAAACTAGGCCTCATCCCCGAACCCAAAACTGCCTTTCCCTTTGTTTCCAACAAAACCACCAAAAACAAGATCAAACTCCTTCACCTATATACCTAGCCTAAAATTAGCTTTTATTTCAAGTCATCTCAAGCCCTATTAATTATTTTTGCTGAGATTGACCTGGAGAGAGCCCTCTCCTAATCTGGTAGGGCTAGCTACCAGACTGAGCATGGTTTGATGTTACCCTGAACTCTGCCTTCTTTCAGCCTGAGGTAGATTTAGGCAATAACATAGTGGTGACCATACTGGGGATAATAGTTTGTTGTTTTCTTTATAAGCTACAGACGGAGCCTGAAGTTAGCCAGGTAGCCTTCGAAACGCTCTTGCTTTGCATTAGCGAAAGTAGATGAATGTTGCTTCAGTCAATCTCTGGTCTAGCTTATGAACTGAACATCTGGTTTCCTCAATAATATCTAATCAATTTCAGATCTTATTGTTGATGGTGGACAAATATCAGACATTGGAAGGCTGAAATCATTAACTTGGCGACTCCATTCACTGAAAAATCCAGAAATCAATGCTTCATGGTGACTCCACTGCAGGAAGATCAGAAGCTTTAAGATTTTCAAGATGGAAAGGGTTGCAAGAAGATACGCTCCCATGAGCTGAGATCACATTCCAGGTTTTCCAAATAAAATGCCTAATGTGGATTGGCTTCGGAGTTTTCCTATGTTCAGAAATGTGGAAGGTAATGACGCTGCTCTTCATCTGGTGAAATTTCACATCCATGTGCATAAATTAAATATCGATTTTCCTGAAGATTGCTTGATGAAGATATTCATGGCCACTCTGGAAGGTGAAGCCCAATCTTGGTATGAAAGTTTTCCGCCTTCTTGTATTTACTATTTAAAGGATTTTCATACCATGTTCTTTGAAAGGTATAAAGAATCTTGTCCATCCTTAACTTTAGTTCAGAACTGTTGTAGCCATGTTCGTAGTTTTATTGAAAATCTTGAAAAAATTTATGAAGATGATGACTTCATGGACGATGAGATCATGGAGGCTCTGTATGAAAATCCATTTCAGCAGCATAAAGAGAACTTAGAGAATACCCATCAAGATGCTCAAGAAACTTTGCAGCAGGATCAAGATCTTAGTACAATGGAAAATGATGAAAGAGAAGGTTTTGTTTCAGATCTGTCCATAGAAGAAGACAATATACAGGAAAGTCAAGTTTCAATTTCAGAGTGTAATAAAGTCAAGACAGCTATTTTAGATCTAGATTTAGATTGTGATGATCAAGAATACCTTGTGCTGAATCCCATGAAGGAGAGCTCTGTTGTTGAGATCATCTGGAATGAAGAAGACAAAGTTATTGATCCAAATCTTCCCATTTCATTAGAACAAAGCCTTCATGAGGAGGTAATCCAGTCATTTCATGAAAAACAAGATGAGATCTTTGTTCAAGTAAGTGAAAAATATTCTTTCAATAGCTCAGTGATAAATGATAATTTTATTGCCATGTCCTATGAAGATGATCAACAATGTTTTCAAATTTCAGAAGATCAGGGAATTAAGGACTGTCATTTAGGTTTTTCATGTTTTAAAATGTTATTTCATGAAGACAATCACTGTTTGAGTAAAAGAAAACAAAAAGTATTATCTCTTTTGTCTGAAGATGAGATAGATCAACTCCTGAAAGGTCATGTTACAGCCGAAGCTAAAGCAGATTTTCAGTGCACACATGGTCAAGAAAGTGTTGGTGAAACTTCTTCTTCTTTTGAAAATGATGATGGTCTTGTAATTAGTTTTATAGATCAGCAAACAGATAATATTTTCTTTCATGAAGATGATAAGGCTATCATGTTTGATAATCCTGAAGATTGTTCTCTATTTAAGAATGAACTAGATCATGAAGTTGAGGAATATGAACTTGAGAAAGAAAATATGCCAGAATTTCTCATGGTAAAGGAACTTACAGCTAACACTCAGATGGAGGAAGCCTATACCTCTCTATGCCTTCCTATCACTTGGAAATCAATTGTTCTTTCAGATCAGAATGAAGGGAGTACTTGTATTTTTTCTGCTGGATCTCAAGACCAACTAGTGCTTCAGGATTTTCAAGATCCCTTCGACATTCTTTTGCAAGCATCAGAAAAGATAAATGTTTCCTGGTTCATTATCATAATCCTTGGTTTCAATGGTTATTGTGAGTTTCCTACATGTACGTCATTCTACCTGCTCGAGAAAAGTGAGAGAAAAATTTTGGTATGTAGCCATCTGTTGGATTGGTTACATTGGAAAGCTCACTACACATGATTTTACATATTTCATCAGTAGGCAGTTCGTTGTCATCATGATTTGAAGCCCTAAAATCTCGATGGACTGATGCCATTAAAAATATTTGTAAGTACTTGTTTCAGTTAAGTCAGCCATGAGTCATTTCTTTTTGCATCGAGTCAATTTTCAGTCTTGTTATTAAGTTAGCTTGAGTCAATTTTTAGTCAATAAAATGAGTCAAGAGTCTTGTGTTTATTTGTTGAAGTTATGGATTCCATAGCCCAATGGACGAAGGCACTGCCTACTCTCCTAGAAATATATAGTTCTTGGCACCTCCAAGGAGCTACCATCCCCATTGGAGCCAATGTTAGAGTTGGTATCTTCATCCCTCCGTCAGAGATCAAATCTCTTTTGTTGCATTTCATTTTGGGTGTCTCATTCAGCTCAGTCGGCTGCATTCCATTAGGAGCATGGATCATCTAAAGGAAGGGTCTTTTCACTCATATCCCTCATGTCTTGTACCTGCTAGCCTAGTTCTGTCTATTGAAATCATTTACAGTCATTCACAGTCATGTTTGGTCTCTTGGTCAACAAAGAGTCATTTTAGGGTTTTTAGTCTCATTAGGTCTAGGGTTTCATTAATTTAGTCTTCAGAATGACTAATAATGTCAGCAGGCACATGAGGAAGTTCGAAATAATTTTCATTGCAAAAATTTCATCTTCATAATGCTTGATAATGATTCTTCTTCAAAACTCTGTTTTGAAGAAAAATCATCAATTTCATCTTTTGTAATAAATGTAATGTAGTTTTAAAAGTTTTTTAGTTGTGAAGTACTTCAGGCGCAACCCTGGTTGCCTTTGCCAAATCCCATGCCAGCTATCCCTACAAAGACAGACAGGAAATTCATCATTCAGCTCAAAAATAAAAAAAGGAAACAAAAACAGAGTTTATGTGAAAAGTGTTAAAGTTTTCAGACTTTAGAAAGTGGGTTTTTTCAAATAAAATCTCAAAGTATATGGCATAAAAGATATTTTTGTGTTTCAATAATTCATTTGCATACCAAGAGTTAGCATTGAGCCAAGAAAATCGTGGAGGAGGGTGAAACAGTGTTGGAAGGAAAAACTGTGGTGAGATTGGCAGTCGCAGCGCACTGGGTGGAGAACGCAGCGCATAAGCCAAGCGTGGCGCATTGGGCTGCTCACCTCCATCCAAATTTAAACTGGCGCGGCGCACACAACGGACGCGGCACACTAGGCCACTGTCGCAGCGCATAGGGCCGAAACACAAGATTTGTTTCCATCTCTCTCAAATTTCAAAACGAAACGGTCTCCTCTGCTCCAAGTAATTTCAAGTCATCTTGCAATTGCCGTTAATCGGTGTTTGTTGTTGTTTGAAAAAGGAATATGATATTTTGAATGTCAAAACCATAAACCCTATCACCTTGTTAAAAATTGCTCCTTAGGGTTTTAAAATTGGTGTTTCAAAAGTAATTTTGGTGCCAAATACTTCATTCCCCTCTTGGTTATTCCTCCCTCTCACTGTTAATATTATCATTACAGTCCTCCCCTATTCCCTTATATCCCAAGTCACTCATTACCATTATCCCTATCCTTAAATCCTTTCATTTCCTATCATTCTCCCTTTCCCACCTCAGTTATAAAAATTCCCAAACCCCAAGAATCCCAAAAATTCAGTGGCTGTCCCTTATCCCTAAGTTTGTCAAATTTTCAAAGGGAAAATTATCATTTGATTAAACCCCATTGTCCCCACTGCCCTATATCTCCTACAGTCCCTCTCCTTTGACACACATTTGGCATTAAAACAAAAAACACCCAAATTCTCATTTTCCTCTCATACAAGCCAAACCTAGACCTTGAAACACCATGGAGACAGACACTGATACATCATATGACAGAGATAGTGATTCTAACACTGAGCTACATGCACCGAGAAGGCCTCGTAAAGGTGGCAAACATGTGAGAGAAGAGCCCACCTCATTGACTCAATTGCAGGCTTGCCCACTTGCCATGGCATGTTTTCGAGAGCAGTGATTCTATCAGTATTGTGAGATGATTGCTAGGATTCGTCATCATCAGGATTTGGCTCGTTTTTTTGTATTACATTTACATGATGGTCAGGAAACTCTTGCTTGTGTAAATTTCACTTTGACACCAGAAACCTTCTCTCAAGCAACAGGAATACCGAATGTGGGTGAACAGTGGAACAAAAGATAGCAGGTGGACAGAGTGCATTATGAACCATACATCAAGCCTAGCTATGTGAGACAGCTCAGCAGAGTGTTCCCATTTTGGTTCCTAAAGGAATCCTATGCGCCTTTGTTGAAACTTATTATCAGATACATCAGTTGTGAGGGTCGGTTCTCACGCCTCTATGCCTACCACATCAGGTTATTGATGCATTTCACTAGAGTGAGGATGATGAACATTCCTTATTTCATGTGTCGGAATATCGAGAGAATACTTAGCGAATTTTCATCTTCCATCACTTAATTGTTGATGGCACTATGTTCACGCTCTCTCCAGCTAATAGACATCCTGCAAAAATCATTAAATCATGGATTAAATTCAAATTTTAAATTTTCGCTCTGCGCATATGCGGCTTCACTTATACATAGTCGTGTATCATACGTAGGTTCGTCTACATGAACCTGCGTATGCATAGAGGGTTTCATCAAAAACTCTCTTTCCTACGGTCAAATTTCAAAAAATTTACCTTAAAATGGAACGAAATTGATGAAAAGGATGAGTTTAGAGCTTACTTGATTGATTGGGTGTGATTTGATGGTTGATTGTTCCGGTTTTGAGAAAAGGAATTTTTACTCCAAAAGCTCCTTCTCCACTTCTACAATGTGAAAATGATCCAAATGTGAGTCAAATGGTGTATTTGTACCTAGAATTTGAAAATTTTTGAAAATTTTCCTTATGCTTATTTTTTCGAATTTGATTAAGGCTGTATAACCGTTTGGCTTGTAAGTGTTGGGAAAGGTATTTTTCAGGTACATGTTGTTGAATTCGAGATTTTTTGTAATATTCCTACATTAGTATGTAGCGAGTAGGAATATTGATTTTTGATTTTTTCACCTAGAAGATGAATAAAATGGGGAAGAGACCCATACTTAACTTGAATAAGCATAAAAAACTCTTGGTGTGAAAGGGGATCATTCTAGTAGCTGGAGTTGACACCATCATGTGTGAACAAGGGCAATTGGATGTGGACAAAGTCAAGTTTGACCAAGTCAACAACATTCATGAAGAAGAATGGATCATCCATGCAAATAGCTCAATATGAACAAGGATCACTTTAAAAAACATATGAGAGCTAGCTTGAAGACACTTGGGTGTGAAAAGGGGTGAATCAGGTTGAAGAGGTCAACTTTGACCAAATCAAACAACGTGGTTTTGGAGGAGTGGCCTTGATGGAGATACAATGAAGTTTTGGAGAGAGATTGATCATGTGATGTCGGAAACCATAATGGGTGGGACCCAAAGGTGAGGAGGCTCACATAGCTTATAAGGAAGAGGATGGCAGCCATTTTAGGTTAGCTTGATGACTATTAATTTGATGGTCTGCATGACTATTTTTCATTCTCTTGTTGTTTAGCAGAGTTACAGTGTTGTTTAGCACAACGCATTCCTGTTTAGGAATTCCTTCTCCTACCTTGAGAGGCCTCTTGGAGGAGCATTTTACTTCAGTTTTCCACATTCAAGCTTGAGGCCAAGCATCATCCTTCAGCTACAGCATTATTTCTGCAAAGCATGACATTGTGTTGCAGGGTGTTATAGTGGAAGGTCCACAACACCACTTCTGGAGCTTGTTTTTCAAAGGAGGAAGCATTCCTTTCTTTTGGATATCAGTGAGGGAGATCTCTGAGCATATTTTACATCTTGGAACTTGGCCAAAGTAGTCCCCATCTCCTACAACATAGTCCCTTGTAGGAACTGCGTCATTTTTCTCAGCGTTGCAGTTGCAGGGTCAAGTCCCTTGATCTTGAGCTTGTTCCGTGGGGTAAGTGCCAACCCTTCTCCTGGGAGGCTTTTATTAAGCATTATATTCTACTCCTTGTAGTATTCATCTACATATATACATTTTTGCATTATAATTGCGTTATTTCAGATCTTGATCTGCAGATCTAGTATTTTATACTTGTACTTTCATAGAGTCCTTACCGGGTCATCCTTATGTTGTATAAAAAGGAAGAGATCTCCATTTTTTTCAGCCATTGGATGATTGTAATATCCAGATCTATTATTTCTTGTAATTTTCTACATAAACCCTCATTAAAATAATGTTGTCACATGCTCCAGGAACTCTGTTGGCATAAGTCATGGGGTTTGGGTATTTTTTAGTTGTATTGACCTGGGGAGACCTGTTTAGCATGGCTAGAGAGATTTTTTTTTGTTTCCATTCTGCATGTGAGATGTATATAGTATGAACTAAGGGATGCAAGTCCCATTTCTCACATTTATAGTGTAATTCTCTATAAATAATGTTTTTATGCCCTATATTGTTGCATTTCCTCACTTTGGAATGAGTTAATGGGACATATTCTTGCTGCTGAACATTCATTTGATGGCTAGGTGTTCTTTCACACCTTATGAGCTGATTTACACTGCTATTGTGTTCATGCATTGCTACATTCCCATTTTTGGATATTACAGCGGTATCAGAGCATAGTCTTGGCTCAGCCTGTGAGTTCCAACTATTATGCTATCATAAGAATAAGAAGACAAAGAGAGGAGTAAGATTAGAATGATGGAGAGGATGAGCCTTATCTCATCACTTTTCAAATCTAGGAGGAACCTCTCCAAGGAGGTTAAGCAGGTAAAGGAGAAGAGGTGCAATGAAACTCCTAGAGGGTTTCAAGAAGAGGAAGGATCATGCACTTCCTATTCTCATAGAGAATAAGACAAGAAGCATGGAGGACACTTGGATCATCAGATTCTAAGTGAATACCTTGTTGAGTACAAATCTCAACCTAGAGCCTTCAAGGAGACTCTATCCTTCCCGCAGTTCATTCAACTAGAGGAAGAGAGGAGGTGTTGGCTTGAGGGGTCTTGACCCAGGTTTGGTGTGCAAGGTTTGCCAACAAACCCCTATACTATTGGCCCTTTCGGCAGTGACCTACTCGCGCAAGTCAAAGTCTCACCCGAAGTAGTATGGGTGGGTGTTGGAACCAGGTTTTTGCACCCTGAGAAAGGATGGGTAAGGCAAGCAGAGTTGCGCTAGGTCCTGTAATTCCCAGATTACCTTGTTCTGTGCAAGGTTAAGTAGGTATCTGTTCACATCCACGTGCGCTAGATCTATAATTATATACTTTTACGAAAACGTCACAGCATTACATAACAGAACATAATAAATCCAGATCTAGAAACACACTTACAGAGATCTTCGCAGCTTAAAGACAGAAAATGCACAATACAGAAACTACCAACAATTCGCACAAGATTATGCACAGATTCAGTTCTCTATCAATCATTCTTATTCATTCATTCATCAATTCTTCCTTACAATCCCCTTCCCAACCTGCACACACAGCAGCAGGGTCCGCACACAGCTGGACTTGGATCTCCGTGCACACAGCCAACAGGAGTCCTTTCCCCAAAACCCAAACAAATAGCTTAAACCAAAAATCGCATCAATACCTCCTCACTTCTTGTCCTTTGCAATACAAAATTCTTCTCTATTTATAACAATCAAGCCTAGATTTTCCTATGGTCCACAAACTGTGGTTTTCGGACCCTAGTTTACCCTTTTACCTATTACAATACGTTCGGGGCTTTGACCCACCCCAAAACCCCTGCGCTAGACTAAATCTAATCAAAAATATTCAAAATGGACTAGTTTCGCAGCTTGTTAGGAGACCACGTTCCAACAGTCCCCAACACAATCTTGTGACTTGTCCTGAGTCACTGCGGTGGTGTGGCTTCAATCTGCACACGCAAGGTATCAAGAGCACGGACGAGCAGAGGGAGCACTTCCTGACTCTGGGCCACAACTCGTTGTGCAACGTTGACAAGTGTCAGGGAGGCAAGGCCATCTGGAGCCACGGTAACCTGTTCTAACAGCTGGTGGAGGCACGCAATATCTTGGGCGAGTTGGAGTGCGGTGTCGGCCCATGGTTTCAACCGTTTTTAGACAACATGCTTGGTGTGGCGAAGGTTCTTAATCTTGTCCATGATGGATAGATGTTGTGCGGAAACATTGGAGGGTGAGGAAGCACTGACTTGATCCAGAGCAGCTTTTGCCTACCGTAATTCCTTCTGGGTATGTTGAAGGATAGAATGGTGTCGGACTGTTGTCCATAGTTGTGTATATGTTTTGACCAACTTCGCGTCGTACGTAAGTTGCTCCTGAATAATTTGTGTTGTGTCTATGACCAATGTAATTCGTTGGACTCGTACTTCCAGAGGTATGTCATACTGCTATTGCCTAGTCTGGTCATGGTGGCCAACTTCTTGCAACACTCTGGTGTATAGTCCTTGTAGCGCGGTGCCAGATAGCTGTGTCAAATAAAATTAGATGTCCCCAGTAGATGGATCATGATTGTTAACTAAGGCAGTGCGAGGGAGTGGACAAACATTGCTTCTTTTGGGCGGTATTCTGGTGTTGCGGAAAAGTCGTAGCATGTCCCTGTATCTTAGCATTTCTTCTTGGCACAGAACCAGTTGTGACCTAACTGTGGTGCTCCGGGAGGGGGACGGCGGTACTAACGTATCCTCCTCTGATATATCATCCCAGGCCCTCTGGCTAGGTCCTGCGATCGTCCTTGGGGTGCGAAGGTCGATTATTCCTATTGCGCAGTACTGGTGCCTCTCCGTGCATGGTTCGCAGGCAATTATTTCTATCAGAGGCTAGCGCTCAGTCCTTTGATCACACTCGTCAGTCCCAGGCCTTCTCAAGATGATTTCTGCGGGTGCTAAGCAGCCCAGGAACGACTCATTCGGCGGGTTACGGTCTGTCATAGCAACAAGAGAGTGGGCACTCCAGAAAATGTCAATGATCACAGAAAAACAGTAGGCAGATAGCAGAAGCATGTTGTAGAGAAAATAAACAGCCTGGTGTGAAGTCATCCATCCAACCGCACACCATCCAGAGCTATTTAATGGTGGAGTAGCTCGTTCATGAAACTTACCATCGATCATTCAGATCAATCTTACCATAAATGGCTGCATCGATGATCTGACGCCTATTTTGCGGACTTATAAGGTTCCTTTATTATCAAATTGGGATGTGCTGATGGTCATCATTTGTGTCTGAGGTCTCTTCCAAAGAACGTAAAACCGCGGATGATGCCTGTGTGCCGTTTGTGTACCCTGAATTAAGGTCGACGCTAGGTGTTTCATGGCATGATTCAGGTACCAAATCTGCAACTTGGCCACCAGTCTTCTCGATCCATGTGCTTCTCCCTTGGTTGGGACATCCATGTATGATAGGGCTATGTCACACGTCCTCGTGCCATCTATTACTTGAAGTGTTCACAAATTCTCCCAATTGCACATGGGTTCAGGCAGGTCCGTAATCGAACGCATGCCTATGTCAGCGGTAACTAGGTGAGCCTGTTCGGGCAAGGTTCGGTCGCACCATTGAGTGTTGTATGTTAGCACGTATCTGCATAGGTCGACTGATCTCGGAGCCCATCTGGAAACTGGGTCCCTAAGTGTAGGATCACCCTACTCTAATACTTCTCCTGAGTGAAGAATACCGACCCTCAGGTAGGTGCTCTACGCAGTGTTAGTGGCAGGGCTCCTAGCCTGCGTGCCGTGGGAATTTTAGGTTCAACAATATTCTTACTATCACCTGTGTCCTCATGGCAAGGTAGGCCTCTTTCCTTGGTAGAGATGCGTCGGAAACTCCTGGTGGTTCGAAGACATCGTAGCGCCAATACCTCGTGCAACTAACCCTACCAATTTTCCATCTCCTCATCAGAGTCAGAAAAATATTCGTTGTCCTTTTCCCAGCATAGCACTCCTTCATCCGTGGGGTTAACCTAATCTTCATCCTGCGCAGTCAATTTATAAATGTGATCTATTTCCTCCTCCTCATAGGCTGGCTCTGTATACCGTGTGCCTTTTGTTGGATCTAGTGGCACTATGACGCATGTACCTTTATTTTCAAACACCATGCTGCGCTTTTTGAGATTGATGACACCCCCCATGTCTATAGCCCAGTCCAATCTGAGGAGCGCAGGGTAGGGATCCTCATCTTCCATAATTTATTTTACTTCAAATTCATCTAGGACCCTTACCCCTGCGATGTCAACCATGACTTTTGGTAGCCTACCTAGACGGGACCATTTTCTGGCTTGAGAGGTCTTGACCCAGGTTCGGTGTGCAAGTTTTGCCAACAAACCCCTATACTACTGTCCCTTTCGGTAGTGACTTTCTCACACAGATCAAAGTCTCATCCGAAGTAGTATGGGTGGGTGCTGGAACTAGGTTTCCGCACCCTGAGAAAGGATGGGTAAGGCAAGCAGAGCTGTGCTAGGTCCTCTAATTCCCATATTACCTTGTTCTGCGTAGGGTTAAGTAGGTCTTTGTTCGCATCTACGTGTGCTAGATCTATAATTATATACTTTTACAACAACAACACAACATTACATAACATAACAGAATAAATCCAGATCCAGAAACACACTTACATAGATCTTCGCAACTTAAATACATAAAATGCACAATACAACAATTACCAAAAATTCGCACAAGATTACGCACAAATTCAGTTCTCTATCAATCGTTCTTATTCATTCATTCATCAATTCTTCCTTACAATGCCCTTCCCAACCTATGCATACAGCAGCAAGTTTCGCACACAGCTGGACTTGGATCTTCACGCACATAGACAACAGGAGTCCTTTCCCCAAAACCCAAACAGATAGCTTAAACCAAAAATCACATCAATAGCTCCTCATTTCTTGTCCTTTGCAATACAAAATGCTTCTCTATTTATAACAATCTAGCCTAGATTTTCCTGTGGTACGCAAACCATGGTTTTCAGACCCCTAGTTTACCCTTTTAACCATTACAATATGTTTGGAGCTTTGACCTGCCCCAAAAACCCTACGCTAGACTAAATATAATAAAAAATATTCAAAATGGACCAGTTTTGCAGCTTGTTAGCAGACCCCGTTCCAACAGGAGGCCCTGCAACAAAAGGGAAATAAAGGGTAATAGGTTTCTATTGTCCACTTTTTATGGGAAATTTGCAGCAAGGGCTTGGGAAATAAGAATTAATGCATTCTTCCTACTACATCCAGTGGTAGAGAGAGAGGCAGTAGAGATTGCAGCACTGCACATGGAGGGTAAGGCAAGCACTTGGTGGTTCAGTCACATAAGTCATGCAAGAGTATCTACTTTTGTAGATTTCACTCAGAGGGTGATCAAGAGATTTGATGAAGAGAAATCAAAGAGGGAGGATCCCTCACCACCACTTGAGGAGACTTGTACCAGCACTGTCACAACCTTGGAGGAGTAGCCTTCAACATCAACAGTTGAGGGAGCCAACACAGTAGAAGGAGGAACTCTTGCAGCCATATAAGGTGTTCCCAAAGCCCATCAAGATATGATTGAATTTTCACTTTCTACTATTGCAGAAAATATGTTAGAGGATTGTGGAAATATACCTTTGCATGACCAAGAATCAACACTTGCTGCTAATCTAGAGCAACAGAGTTTCACTGCGCTATCCAAGAGCAGCAGTGAAGTAAAGAGGACCCATTCCTCATGGGAGCATTCAAATGGCAGCTTCATTCAGGAAGCAATGGAGGAAGAAATGACAAAGAGTAGACGTCTGGAGATGAGAAACATTTTCTCCTTTCTAGATGACACTTTCTCAATGAGCATGCCACAACTCAAAGAGAGACTCCTACCTGCAGCAGATCCAAGACCCCATTGGTTTTGGAAGGCCATGCATGAGGAGAAGGTCTCATTAAGAGGTCCCATTGGAGGTGCACTTCAACATTTCATGAAGTGAAAAGTTCTTCAAAGGTTTGAGGAGGTTGGTGTCTTACAATGGGAGGATACAAAGTATTTTCAGAATGAGATCCATCACCCACATTGGGATGAGTGGATGATAGTATGGAGCAAGGGGTTTCCAAACCACTTGCAGATCTATGATATAGGCCAGCAAGAAGCATGGTTGCACTGGCTGCTTTTGGGTGAGTATGGTTACTACCCAAAGATTCATATTTTCTTGTCTCATGCCTTATGTCTCAATGATAGAATGCATAAAAAGAAGTCATGGTTTCTTTGGTTGTTAAGAAGAGAGTTTGGACATCACATGTTAAATCTTATGTCCATGTATTTACTCTTGTTTGAGGTATGTCTCATATATTTGCATATGTTTCTGTTTGAGATGTATCTCATGTATGTAATTTAGTTTGGGAGGAAGGATAACTCCCACATGATGTGGCATAAGGGAGCTTGTTTGTACTATGTTGATGAGGCATCTCACATGTCCATTACTGTATTTTTGCTCCATGATTTGCATCATGATAATGCAAGAAGGAAACAAGAGTCCTTGTTGCGATGGTTACTATTGGGAGAGTATGGGCTGAAATTCCTCCATACTCATCATGATATTTCAGGAGGAATGTATGGCACATTCAAGGTGCAAAGAGGCTACCCTTCAACATTGAAGGATAAGGAGGGGCTTCGTGACATAGGAAGAATATTTCCCCACATAGCAGCATGATATTGGATTACTGACATGTGGAATGTCAAGGAAGGGAATCATGGAGTGACAAGAGCCTTATCACTAGGGCCAACAGCGCTGTCACTTGGGAGTATGTTTCTATTGATGGAGTGTTCCAAGGGGAGCATGCATCCTCTCTTGTTGCAGATTTCTATGATAATATTCTCAGGGGAGGACTCATCCATGGACCTCACTTTCAGCTTACTCATTGTGCATGGTAAGGAATATATTTCTGTACTTATTGATTATTTCATTGAGTATGTACACCTTCTCACCATGTATGTACAATGCGTTGCTCCACAAGAGAGAAAGATTATTTATGGGCTTCATGGTCATGCTAGAACCAACCTCTATGATGGAGATAACACTTCTCTACATGACTTTGGAAAATTGTGTTGTCATTCTCATTGTACTCAGCTGATATATAATCTTATTTACCACTTCATGGTAGATGTGAAAACATGCACAGTTGTCATCGTGTTGAAAGACCACTTGCCACATGATGATCTAAAGCAGCATTTGGGAAGACTGCACTGTATCCACTTGAGAAACTATTGGTATCATCCAAACTTACACATAACCTTCAACATTTTTCTGATTTGGATGCCAAATGGTGATGATGTGCCATTCATTTTGAATGGGATTTTTTGGGCCAGCATGACTCATGACATGGGAGAAATGATCCTTGGAGATCTAATATTATTCCTGCCACTTGAGGGAAACCTTATTGCAGCCCAAGATCAGCATATGCTCCACACTTATCATAAGTGGGGAGGAATATAGCATGGGGTAGGCCATTTTTTCTACCATGTTCAGTTATTCAGCCCACCTACATTGCAGGAGCCAAAGGTGGAGGAGATCTTTCATGAGTTTCCATGTTGGAGGGTGACTCATCCTGTATGGATGATAGCTTGGGGATGGAGGTTTTGCATGGGAATGATAGTTCCCAACACATTTCAAACTCCATTCCTTGAGAGGACCTCTAGACAACACATAGTTGCCTCCTTGAGTATTTCACCTTTTCATGATGATGGCTATTTGGGATGCTCACCAAATGCTAGCTTACATGCTTGGGAGGGGCACTATGGAGATTCATTGTTGAGACAACATCATATTCCTTGGAGGATTTCATCACATGAGGATGCTACAGGAGGAGGAGAGAAAGCTCTTCAGTTCTATCCTTGCAGTTGCTTGAGGACAAGCAACATTTGGGAGGGGAGGACTGTAATATTCCTACATTAGCATGCAGCTAGTAGGAATATTGATTTTTTATTTTTGCACCTAGTAGATGAATAAGTTGGGGAAGAGACCCATACTTAACTTGAATAATCATAAAAACCCTCTTGGTGTGAAAGGGGGTCATTCTAGTAGCTAGAGTTGACACCATCATGTGTGAACAAGGGCAATTGGATGTGGACAAAGTCAAGTTTGACCAAGTCAACAGCATTCATGGAGAAGAATGGATCAGCCATGCAAATAGCTCAATATGAACAAGGATCAGTTTAAAAAAACATATGAGAGCTAGCTTGAAGACACTTGGGTGTGAAAAGGGGTGAAGTAGGTTGAAGAGGTAAACTTTCACCAAATCAAATAGCGTGGTTTTGGAGTGGCCTTGATGGAGATACAACGAAGTTTTGGAGAGAGATTGATCATGTGATGTTGGAAACCCTAATGGGTGGGACCCAAAGGTGAGGAGGCTCACATAGCTTATAAGGAAGAGGATGGAAACCATTTGAGGTTAGCTTGATTATTATTGATTTTATGGTCTGCATGACTTTTTTGCATTCTCTAGCTGTTTAACAGAGTTGCAGTGTTGTTTAGAACAAGGCATTCCTGTTTAGGAATTCCTTCTCCTACCTTGAGAGGCCTCTTGGAGGAGCATTGTACTTCATTTTTCCACATTTATTCTTGAGGAAAAGCATCCTCCTTCAGCTACAACATTATTTCTACAGAGCATAACGTTGTGTTGCAGGGTGTTGTAGTGGAAGGTCCACAAAACCACTTCTGGAGCTTCTTTTTCAGAGGAGGAAGCATTTCTTTCTTTGGGAGATCAGTGAGCGATATCTCTGAGCATATTTTACATCTTGGCACTTGGTGAAAGCAGTCCCCATCTCCTACAGCACAGTCCCTTGTAGGAACTGCGTCATTTTTCTCAGTGTTGCAGTAGCAGGGTCAAGTCCCTTGATCTTGAGCTTGTTTCGAGGGGTAAGGGCCAACCCTTCTCTTGGGAGGCTTGTATTAAGCATTCTCTTCTATTCCTTCTAGTATTCAGCTACATATATACAGTGCTACAGTATAACTGCATTATTTCAGATCTAGATCTGTAGATCTGGTATTTTATACTTGTACTCTCATGGAGCCCTTGTCGGGTCATCCTTATGTTGTATAAAAAGGAAGAGATCTCCATTTTTCTCAGCCATTTGATGATTGTAATCTCCAGATCTATTATTTCTTGTAATTTGTTACATAAACCCTCATTAAAATAATGTTTTCACATCCTCGAGGAATTCTGTTGGCATAATTCATGGGGTTTGGGCATTTTTTAGTTGTATTGACCTAGGGAGACTTGTTTAGCATGGCTAGAGATATTATTTTTTTCTCCCATTCTCCATGTGAGATGTATATAATATGAACTAAGGGATCCAAGTCCCATTTCTCACAGTTATAGCGTAATTATCTGTAAATAACGTTTTTATGCCCTATATTTCTACACTTCCTCACTTTGGAATGAGTTAATGGGGCATATTCTTGCTGTTGAACATTCATTTGATGGCTAGGTGTTCCTTTCACACCTTATGAGCTAATTTACACTGCTATTGTGTTCATGCATTGCTGCATTCCCATTTTTGGATATTACATTTTTCTAGTTTTGCTTCGAATCCATGACCGCTGACCTGTCATGGCAGGTATCTAATTTTAAACTAGCATATAGGTTAGGGAATCCACGTTCCATTGCATTTTTCATACTAGCCTCCATTCTGATCACTTTCCATAGGGTCAATCCCATCATGTCATGAGTACTTAACCCATTTCACTCGCCGATTTTTTAATCATGACTTGGTGGTAGAGCCTTCCTTTACATGGGCTTCCTAGTTAGTTCCTCACTAGCATTTGTTGCCCATGCCGAAATTCTTGTAGGCTCGGGAGTCCTCTTTTGTCTTTTCATGTCTTATGCATTGAAGCTTCATTCTTCTTCTTATTCGCTATCATTTTCTGGCCATTACCCTATAGGCTCCCTTATGTTGTCAAGTTGTATTACTGCCTTGCATATTGACTACTTGTCTATCCTAGCCTTTAGCCGGCTTCATTTGGACTCCATTTTTAAGCCAAATTTTCACCATGTCTTTCTATACAAGTTAACCACGGAATCACTTATCGTTTGTGACTTGAAACCTTTACCCATGGATGGAACACTCCTCTTAGTATTACTTACCAGTTTTTGCCACCTTGCTTTGAGCATAGGATTGTTCCTATCACAGGAACTAGTGCATCTATTTTAAGACACTCATTCTATCCATTGTATCATAGCATTCTTTTATTATTTTTCACACTTTAATATGAAAAAGACAAAAAAAAATCAAATATTTTGAAAAAGAGAGAGAACGGGATATTTCTTCCATATTTGATGACAACGATAATGTCAGTTTTGTCGCCCTTGAAAAAAGCACAAAAAAGCTAAGTATTTTCTCCATTTGGGGAGGTTTTATTTTTTTACTTAGGAGAAGCCATAACCTTGTTTCATGAGTCAGTACTCCCCCAGTTGGTTATCTCTTCCAATCATATGGAGGGTTTGTTTATGCCTCCTGCATGAAAAACTTATACAAAGTTATCATTTTTTGCCATAGTAAAACATGAGTCGTGCTTTTGTTATATATGTCCCCATATATAACAAGCTTATCAGGGAAGTATGTTTCAAGAGGCCAGGAAGGAGGAAGAGAGATGGTCCATTATCAATGTTGTTGGGAAACTGGATGATCTAATTATTAGAAAGACCATATCCCCCAAGTACTTGGATCCTGGTAGCTCGATAGTGGATGTACATATTAATATTGCTTTAGTGTCCAACACACTAATTGACCTTGGGGATGAAATCAATGTCTTGACCAGTCCAACCATGCTTAAACTCAGCCTCCAGGTATCCCTAAGGAAAACCACCACTGTGTTGCAACTTACAGATAGATCCATAGTAGCCCTTGAGGGTGTTATTGAATATGTGAAGGTTTCCATCGATTCTTAGGAGTACCCAACTGATATACTTATGATAAAACCCAAGACCAAGTTCAATGGGTACCCTCTCAGTCCTCGAGAGAGATTGCTGATATTTTCTACCTTTTTTTAGTGCATTTTTTGGAGCTATCTCATTATTATCTCTCTATCTCTCTCTCACTCACTCTTGGAAACTTATAGTTTTCTTGGATCACTTGGGATTTGGAGGAAGAAAGGAAAAGAAAGCAAGTAAGAGCAGGATTAAGCAGCTACAATGAGATTCTTTGCAGGTATCAATTTTTGTATGTGATTTTGTAATATTCCTAATTAGCTGATAGCTAATTAAGAATATTAAATTTTTCCAATTTTGTTTCCTTAAGTCTAGTAGGTGAATAAAAGGGTGAAGGGACCCATAAACCCAACAGTTTGAACAAGACCTCTTTTCCAGAGCTAGTGTAAACAACGCAACATCTTGTGGGGCCAAGAGGCCTAGAAAATAGTGCAACATGTGTGAATGCCAAGGGGCCAAGTGATAATGCTGTTAATGAGAGGACCCAAGGTTGTTGGGGTTTCACAAGAATAAGAGGGGGGTGATTGAAGTCATGGAAATAATTCATGATTATTATGATTTTTTGGTCTTTACAACTTGAGCATGCTTGAGCTGTTTAGCCAAGTCTGCAGTGCTATTTAGCACATGAGTGTCTCCGAGCGGAGATCCCAACCTCATCCTCGGGGGACTTCAAGTGCCCGCTCAGGAGAGGAGTTTTTGAGGGAACTTCATTCAGGAGTTTCACATAGCTTCAGGAGATGATTCCTACTATCTCTCATGAGCTGATTTTATTATCTAGCATCAGGCCACTTGCATCCCCTCTATAGCAGTGTAGTCACTCGGTGACTTACACAGTCCAGCAGTAGAGAGATCCTGGAGAGGGTGAAATTCCATAACATTCCTGCTTGGAATCCAGTGAAGGGGTTAGCCCTTCAATATTTGAGCTTTGGGGAGTAGTTGTAGATATTTTCTCTTTTATTTCAACCCATAGCACTGGATACCCAGCAGAATTCAAAATTAGAAGAGGGCCAAGCATAGAAAGGCCAAATTTTGAAGATTGGAATTTGGGGGAAATATTTCTGGGTCTTTTTGGGTTTTTTTAGTAGAGTTCGTTGTTAAAATCCAGGAATTTTCTAAGAAGCATATCAGTCCATTTACGCAATCCCTACTCAGCCAACCATTATAAGAGCTAGGAAAAAAAAGGCAGATTTTGAAAGTTGGAATTAGAGAAAACCATTTCAGCGTTTTTTTGGGTTTTGGGCAAGGATCACCTTCCCAAATTACTAGAATTTTTTTAGCAGTGGAAGCAACCCAACCAGCAGTCCAAAGTTGGCCAACTACAGCATTTCCAGTAGGGAAATGCAGAGGAAGAGTCCAAAAACAACAACAGTAGAGCAGTGTTTTAGTGTGCAAACCTGAGGGTCATTTCAGCCAACTTTAGCCAGTTAGAGTGCTATCTATTTTTGGCAATGTTGTATTTTATTTTCACCTCCAGATTTAATAAAATGGCTCATTAGTTTTTGGCTCTTTTCTGGCGTTTTTAATGTGTTTTCCATATCATTGTAATTTTAGTCTATTATTGCTTGTATTACTATTATTTTTCCATTTGGGATATTATAGTGGTATCAAAGCATAATATTGGCCTAGCTTGTGGGAAACTCTTCATTCTATGACAAGACCAAAATAAAGGGAAGGCACCAATGGCAGTAGATAATGGCAAGAAGGAGTTTGGTAGCCTCCTCCTCAAATCAGTATAGGAGCTAACCAAAGAAATAAAGGAGCTGAGAGTAGACAGACAGAGAAAAATCCCGTGGGGGTTTCAAAATGGAGAAGGATCGGGTATATCTCACCATTGGTTTGAGAAACCAGTGGTGCCACAAACCTCACAACATTCCACCATGCCCATTTTCTTAGTAGTGGGGACAGGAGGACTCGGGAGTAGGAAGATCTTGATGATTATTTTGCGGAGTACCAATCTCATAAGCAAGATTTCATATATCATCTAATTTTCTGTGATTTTTTCCAACTAAAGGATAATTGTATACCCTGCAGCCAGAACCAAGGAAGGGGTTATAACACGTAGAGCTCAGATTTATAGTGTAACATTGGGAGGATACCCTTTTCCAAGTATGATGGGTCCACCAAGTGCACGACTCGGGATCGGGTGGAAAGGTTGGATACCTCTTTCCAGCTTAATTGAGTAATAGAGGGGGTAGTCATTAGAATGGCTTACTTGCACTTGGAGGTTGAGGACACGTAGGATCATGGGGAGCATGTGGATATACCCAATGTGACATGGGGTGACATGAGTTGCATAGGGTGCAACACTCGCAGGATGGAGGACCTGTTTTGCGTATGGTTTTCCATGTATTCAATCCCTCTCTTAGGTTTGGATGGCAGGAGATTCTGATTTGGTACCCGGTGGAGTGGTCGGATATACTGATGGAGTTGGTTATAGGCCAGAGTGAGACTTAGTAGGAATGATCAAGCATCGAGGATACTGGGGCCCCAGGCCAACATTTGGATTTGGGTGGGACTACCTACCATTTGCCGTATATGTATATTGACTATGGAATTGGTGGTATCGTTGACCCAATGGTCAAGCACACATATTTTCTAGGGAGGTTTAGTCATCATCAGTGGCTAGTCAGTTTTAAAGGGAACTCCATGGGTCATCAGGTTATGTTGTGTATGCATGGAGTCACGAGATAATCAGCACAGTTTAGCAGGATATTGTTGGAGGAGGTGGCATTGGTTGGCCACCAGACAGTGCATTGTATGGGGTTCAGGAATCTCCACAGTTATGTGGGGCACAGAGGACATGGAGGAGCATCGCACTGGTGGCATCGCTACTAGTACCTAGGGAGATTGACTTCTTGGGTCCCTCCAAGAGGATTTGGAGGGGAGATCCATTCATCAGAGGGTATGATTATGCGAAGGTAGAGGTGATGATGAAATTCGGGTGCAGAGTAACACATATTGTCTCAGCTTTTTGGCATCACATCTAGAGATGGGTAGGAGCATACAGTAATGAGCATTGGCATGTAGAGGATCACAGAGATGAATGGTGGTTTGTTGTAGCATGCTGGGGTGTTTTTTGGAGCAGGAGGAGAGACTGCCATCGCACTGAGTACACATAGAGAGTGTTAGGTACAGTGACACAGGCAGGATACAAGACGATACAGGATGGTCCAACAGTGGCACGGGGTATCTCGTGGTGTATAGGGATAGGCCGCAGGGCACAGTGGCATGTCGTTGAGTACATGGGCATAACTTGGTGGTATGCAGTGGCATATCTTGTAACACATTGGGATCCTAAAGCTTTGTCTCCAAGGGTGCTTATGGATAGAGAATTATATGGAGACAATGCTATCTCATTGATGCATTTGACCTTAGAGCTACGAAGGTCCGACATGGTAGCGTTATGCATGATTGCATGTGAGGAGTTGGGCCACTTAGGTGTACCTGGGAAGATGAGGATGTGTATATCACATCGTAGTGGATGCAATACCATAGTGGTGGATGCATGGGCACATATGGGATGCCCTATGGTACATGGTGGCATTGGAAACCATTGGTGCATGAATTTTTCCATGGAGTTCAATGCTATGTAGAGGAGTGTAGGGGTGCATATTTGGGTGCAGCACAGGCTGATGATGCATGACAGGCGGTTGTGGTGTTTTCGATAGAGAGATCCTTGGACGAGGAGATAATGCACACTATTGGGTTTGGGGCACTCATATTTGGAGAGCGAGTTAACTACAACATCGATTGTCAGCTTCTATTTATCACTCTCTAGCATTTCACACTAACACAGGGGACTTGGATATCATCTCTTGATGCTCACATCACGAGCAAAAAGACCCAGGAGGATGGTATGAGACAATTGGTTGATGGGACATTTTGTATTGTGATGAGCGGGATCAGGACAAAGGGTGACTTGTATCACTCTTGGTTTGACATATGGAGGAGCACTGAGGCCTACGTTACATGGAAAGGCCAATTTTCCTTATTACTGCTCCATACCAATGTTGAAAGTATATGGACAAACATTTTTATCATGGAGATGTTATGGAAAGATGAGCTTGGCCTTCATATATTTTTTTCCATCAGGTTCTAGGAGACGAGGATACAGTCATTTAATGATGGGAAATATGTCATAGTCAGAGTGGTGTAGCATCGGCATGGTGGCACCCTTCTGAGACTAGCATGTGATCTGGGCATCACTAGAATTCAGGGTGTTCTGGTTCCTATAGGGGAAGATCATTTAGATCTTCCAGTGGGTTTTAGTGATTCTTTGTTGGCATGGGGGACTTCACCGACATGGAGTGATGATCACCAGGGGGAGTTCAGGGGAAGCTCATGCAGGGAAGGATTTATTTCCATAGGAATTAGATTTTATCTTCAGGTTCCCACCCTTGGAGTACATGAGATGGATGACTTAGTAGAGAAATTTCACATTGAGATATATAGTAATTTATATGAGTATGATGCTCTATTTACTGGTCGTATGCAAAAGGCTTATGGTACCTATATCTGGTTGGATAGCAAGTGGAGAAAGGTGTGCTTCACATTTATTTGGATGGCTTGGGATCCTGGTATTGAGAGATCTCTTCATATCAGGGAGATGCAGAGACCAGGGATGATATAGTGGCACATCTGAGACCCTGGAAAATTTTGTAGTGATCGTGGGGAAGTGTCAGCCAAGGAGGATTATTTTTCAGGCATTTCTTGAGGACAAGAAATTTTTGGCAAGGAGGACTGTAATATTCCTAATTAACTGATAGCTAATTAAGAATAATAAATTTTCCAATTTTTTTTCTTAAGTTTAGTAGGTGAATAAAAGGGTGAAGGGATGCATAAACCAAGGATTTTGAATATAACCTCTTTTCCAGAGCTAGTATGAACAACACATCATCTTGTGGGGCCAAGAGGCCAAGAAAGTAGCGCAATATGTGTGAATGCCACCAAGTGATAGTGTAGTTAATGAGTGAACACAAGGTTGTTGGGGTTTCACAAGAATCAGAAGCGGGTGAGGAGAGCCATGGAAATCATTCTTGATTATTCTGATTTTCTAGTATTTACGACTTGAGCATGCTTGAGCTGTTTAGATGAGTCTGTAATGTTGTTTAACACATGGGTGTCTCCGAGCGGAGATCCCAACCTCATCCTCGGGGGACTTCAAGTGCCCGCTCAAGAGAGGATTGTTTTAGGAGACTCCATTCAGGAATTTCATGGAGCTTCAGGAGAGGATTCCTACTATCTATCGTGAGCTGATTTTATTATTCGGCATCAAACCATTTGTAGCCCCTGTATAGCAGTGCAGTCACTCAGTGACTTATGCAGTCCAATAGCGGAGAGATCCAGGAGAGGGTGAAATTCCATAGCATTCCTGCTTCAAATCTAGTGAAGGGGTGAGCCCTTCAATATTTGAGCTTTGGGGAGTAGTTGCAGACATTTTGTCTTTCAGTTCATCCCATTGCTCTACATACACAACAGAATTCGAAATTATAAGAGGGCCAAGCATAGAAAGGCCAAATTTTGAAGATTGGAGTTTGGGAGAAATATTTCTCAGTTTTTTTGGGTTTTTTGAGTAGAGTTTGTGGTTAAAATCCAAGAATTTTGTGAGTAGAAGATCAACCCATTTACGCAGTCCCTACTCAGCCAACAACTATAGGAGCTAGGCAAAAAAGAACAAATTTTGAAAGTTGGAATTAGAGAAAATTATTTCTGCGTTTTTCTGAGTTTTGGGCAAGAATCACCTTCCCAAATTCCTATAATTTTCTGAGCAGTGGAAGTAGCCCAACCAGCAGCCTAAAGTTGTCTAGCTGCAGCATTTTTAGCAGGGCAGCATAGAGGGTCATTTCAGTGAAATTTAGCCAGTTAGAAAGCTATATACTTTTGGCACTGTTGTATTTTTTTTTCACCTCTAGATTTAATAAAATGGCTCAACGGTATTTGGCTCTTTTCTGGCGTTTTTAATGTATTTTCCATATTTTTGTAATTTTAGTCTATTATTGCTTGTATTACTATCATTTTCCCATTTTGGATGTTACATATTTCCTTTCTAGATCTATCGTGCATGGTATTGCATGTGGTTTCTTGTTGTCTAGGCATGATTTTTTCTGGGTGTGACAATGTTTTCATCCTAGCCTTTCCATTTTCGTATAGCTTTGATGAGATGGGTTTCTCATACTTTGGTTGAGCTAGACTGTTTGATGGATTTGAAGTTGAGTCGGGTGGATCTACAAAATGAGAAACACATGGCTAGTGGTCCTTGAACCAGAATGTGGATCACGGTAAAGTCACTACCCTTGTAACCCCTGAACCGGATCTTGGATTACGTTAAAGACAATATTGTGTGCCTCGGTGGGCCTAGGAATCCTCGACCTGTGAATGATGGGATATACGGTAAATCCTAGAGGTAGCTTTCCTCAATTTAGGGCCTAGTGATCTAGGATGGATTGTACTAAATCCTGAGAGGTGGGTGCTCTCTGTTTGGGCGTAGTAGTCTCATGATGGGATGTATGGTAAATTCTGGAGAGTATTTATTAGTTTAGGGCCTAGTGACCTCTGATTCAGACTGTGGGTTGTGGTAGAGCCTCAGAGACTAGGAGATAGGAAAATTTCTCACAGTGTAGGCAAAGAACCCGATAACATTCATGCTTATTTGGTTATGTTTGGTTGGTTATGAGTCCCACATTAATTCTTGGAATATGGCACTGGGGTGATTAGCTAAAGAGAGATTTGTCTTAGCCAATCTATGGTAGGGTGGAAAGTGGAAGTCCCATTGCTGGCTGGTTTTTACATTCAGTAATGAATAGCTCATTCCTCTGGTATCTGGTATGAAAATGTATTGGTTGATGTATGAATTTTATTTTTGTTATATCCATTGTATTTCTGTTGTTATTGTGTTGTTATAAGCATGTATTCGATTAGTAATGATGTATGAATCTACCCATGTTTTTACCCGTATATATGGTAAAATATATTGTATTGCAACTTATGATGCAAGGTATAAATGCTTCTTAGCGATTATCAGATAAGTATGAGACCCTTATGTTTAAATATGTTGTTTATAACTGTAGATGCAATTTTTGTGACATGTTTGACGAAATTCCTGTCATGGCTAGGAGGGGTCCAGATGAGTTCCTAATGAGGTGATTGATTCCGCACCTATTTTTTAATGTTTCTTATCATCTCCTATAGTTTCACGAATTTATGGGCAGTGACTTGGCCTCTAGGGCTAAATTAAAGGTGGCATAAATCCCGAAGTCGCAAGCACATAACTTACCAAACCAGAACATGGCCACTACCTTACCTTGGCAAGATCATGGCTATAGGCTTTTGGTTGCTACCTTGCCTTGCCATGCCCATGGCTAAGCCTCAAATTGGTCAAAAATTTAGTCTCCCTCTGGGTACAAGGGTCTGGTAGGTTGGGTTACCTCCTGGGGATGTTTTTAATGTTTTGTAAGGTGTGTTTGTCTTGTTTCCATTGGTTCCACTTCTTTAAGGTTACCTATGATGTTAAATATCATATTAGTAGCCTCTCATCATATTTTTACCCTTGTTGGTCGGTTACTCTAGTAGATGTGGGAAGGGGTGTTACAGAGTGGTATCAGAGCATGGTTGTGCTCTCCTTGGGCAGTGTCTAGTTTTTGTTTTCTTGGGGTGATGTCTATTTTACATTCTCTTTGGTTAATATTTGATACCACATAGTGGTATTAGAGCATGGTTGCACTCTCCTTAGGGTTTTTTTGGTTTATTTTCTCTTTGTTTGATATCTGATACCACAGAGTGGTATCAGAGCATGGTTCAACCCTCAGACTAGATGGGCAGTGTGTTGGTCATGCTTTTCTATTGGTTTCATGTGTGTTTAGTATGCTTGTGGTCTATATGTGCTTGGTGCATCCATGTTGTGGTGGCCATTATTGTAGTGGTTTCACCATGGAAGTGTGGATGGTGTTGTTGTAAACATGTTTTCATGAGTGTATGACTGGTTATGTGTTGTCCTTACTTATGTATTTTCCATGCACGCTTTCTTACATGTTGCTACATGTTGTGCATGCATTCCTTGTTTATGCTAGGTCACATATTGGTCACGCTTGTGTGTTGTTCGTGTATGCTTTCCTATGTGATGCTATATGTGGGACATGCATTGGTCGTTCATGATTGGTTATACATGTCAAGTGGGTGCATGTGGTCAAGTTTGCATTGGTTTGATTGGGGTTGGTATGCATAAGGTAATTGTATGCACTTAGGTCATCATGATGATATTGGTATGTTATGATGTTAATGTGTTGACTAAGATAGAGAAGACGATGCAGACCATGAAAGTGAATTTGCAGCATTGGACCTCGAGGCAAGAACATGTCGTCATACAAGTTTGTATACTTTCCATGCAAGTATGTGATTCATGCTTGTTGTAAGCATTAGGGTTACTTATATGGTTTTCATTCTATTATTATGGTTACATATATGATAAATTTTGGTTGATCAGTGTAGTCATATGCATTATGGTTATGAGTATTCCTTTCATTCTATTAATGTTATGGTTACATACATTATAGATGCTAGTTGAGTAGTGCGGTTATATGTACACTTGTCAGATAGACATGAATAATAGAAACCTGCAGTGGTATGCATTTCTATTTTTGTTTTATGTTAGATAACTTATATGTTGTTGACGAGCATGTTATGGGTTAAACTTTTTTTGTTGTATGATAGTTAGTTTGATGATTATGTTACATGTTGTTGATGAGGATGATATATAACTTGTTGTTCTTACATGCTAGTGACTTGATATTTAGGGTTATGACATTCAGGCATGACTCGACCTAATTATGATAATGTGTTGTATTATGACTAGACTGATTGTGCATATGTGATTGTATGCATGAATGAAAATTGTTTATGAATGTAGGGTGTGAACATGTTAGTTAGTTACTTTTATGGGTATCATGATCTTATTTATGTTGAGTTGAGGTGTTGTGAAGTTATATTGTGCTAATCTAGATTGATTGTGCAGAAAAGGTCATATCCTCCGCTGAGATACATTAAGGTGTGAGTTTTCTTATGTCATATACTTTGTGCCTGAATGTCTGATTATGCCATTTATTTGGCGTTCGAGTGATTTGGTGTCTACTATGACATCTAGTTGATTTATTTACCATGCTACGTCTAAATTTTTTTTGAATGTTTTCTTAAGCATATGATATGAGTATGTGCCTATAAGGTTGCATAAATAAATGATATTGTTTTGAGATGATCATACTAACGTGTTGAGACAGTTGATATGTAATTGATTTTAAGTAGGTGATAGTTGTAGCATTGTGTATTATGACCGATGAATGTGAGTTAATTGTTGATTATGACATGGTTGTTAGTCTTGGGAAAATTTTATTTCGAATTGATATATATATTGTATTGATATCTGGAGCATATGGCTCACATGTGTATTCACTTATAGGTCAGCGTGATTGACGCAACGGGGTAATATAACTAGTATATTGTTATATTTAGTTATGCGCTGAAAATTATATGTTTATGGCAGTATGATAGAGGGATTGCATGGCAAAGATATTTCCATGAAATCTTGAAGAAGGATCAGGTTGAGTTTTCCTTCGGAAGCACTGGAGACCCATTGGGATTGATTCATGATGTTTTTTCCTAGCCTTGTGCTTTTGGTCTTTTCTGATTTGTTTATGCTTGATTTTCGGTCTTTATTGCATCTAGTGTATGGCCATACCAATGTTTTGAAGATTCATATTTATTTTGGTTTTCATGGTCTTCTTATTGTTTGATATTTTTCTTTCCTTTTATGTTTTGAGAGTCTTGGGAATTGGTTGGGAAATATAAATTTGATGGAGCTTTGGAAGAGATGAATGAAACCCAACAGGTAATCAAAGACTCTGATGAAGCTTAGTGCATGAGTAATCGCAGTGTAAGGTAAGAATATGACAGTTGGTTGGGTTGGTTGGGTCCATTAAGGTAAATGGATGGTGGTAGAACCATCGCGAGAAAGGTAAAACAAAAGGTAAATTGAATGTATCTGAGATGTTAAATGCCTTGGCTATGTTGGGAAATGTTGTTCTCAATGTTGTGCATGTTGTGCACACATAAATGGAGTTATATTAACCTATACCTTATGATATTTGGTAATTGTGATATAATCATGATTATGTTGGTGTTTATATATGTATGTATGTATCTCGTGTATGACAACGTCATCATGGATCATGAGTGTTTAATGCTAATTTTTTTATGTATATATTTATGTCATGGTATGACAGGATTATGATTGTTCTATGCTAATGATTATATGTGTGTGTTTGTGTGTGTGTGTGCATGTGTGTGTGTGTGTGTTTGTGCATGTATCTATGTCATTTTCTAACACGGTTTTCAAGGATCATTATTGTGGAGCATGTGATTTACTATGCGCAGGTGAATGGCATGAAGAGGTTCCTGGCTATGATGATTCAAGTGGGAAGAGTAACCTTGACAAATCTATAAGGTCAATACCATTTGGTATGATTTTATATTATGTTATTATAATATTTATATCTTTATGTTATGGACAGATAATGTTGAGGGGTACATCAACGTAGTTAAAGTAGTGTGATTTGCGACATGCTAAGATAAGCATGGAGAAGTTGTTAGGTCCATATATTACTAGTATAATCCCTTATTTTCGTTAGTGTAACCCCCTTATTTCTATTTTTGTACCCTTGTAACTCCAATATTGTTATTATTGTGCCCTTACATTATTATTGTTAGGCCAGCTAGGATTATATTGTGACCCCGTGGACTCCTATATATAGAAGGAGGTTTTTTCATTTGTATCATCCAAGAATTGTTCATTTATGTAATGTAAAGGAGGTTTACCCCTTGAAGTGGATTATTTATAAGGCATTTATCTCCCTTTTCTTCTATTTTTGGAGTTGTTTTCATAACATTTGGTATCAGAGCTTTGGATTCTAGGTTTTCGCTACTACAAACAGGTTATCGCATCATTTTTTCTATAACTTGTTTTCTACAAAGGTTCAGAAGCTGAATTTTTATCACGTGAAGTCGAAATCTTGCGTAACTTCCTATAACAATTTCATATCTAGGTTCACAATATTTTCAGAGATATGATATGTGGAAGTTAGGGTTTTTTCAGGCTCCTAAATTTCATCTCAAAGAGGTCATCATGGGAAAATCATCATAACTCTCTCTATGAGCATCGGATTGGAATTTTGTAAAAATTATCTGCAAGTACACGGATTGTAGTTTCATGTTTCTCAATTTCATAGACAAAGGAGGAAACAATGAAACTTGGCATGCCGTACAAGTTTGTTTTAATGAACCAATCCATAATTAGGTCATTGTGGGAGATTGGGCATAAATTTGTCTTGAAGAATCCAACTCATGTCAGACCCATGACATTAAAAAGAGGATTCATAGGGATACTACATCGAAAAATTTCAGATATTAAAGATCTCGAATCACAGAGATAATTTAGTTTCTATATCAAGCTCCTCAAAAGAAAGAAAAAAGTGTGTATTTTTTTTCAAATTGCATAAGTCTTGTCTAAAATCAGTTTGAATTGATTCCAAAGGCATATTGTAGAACATATATCAATATTGGGTTCTAAAATACCCCCCTAAAAATAATTCAACACCCATTCATACTTTATAAGGCTCTACTATGACTCATGAAGATGAAGAAGTGCAAATGACATATTAAAATTACAAGAGCAAGTGCACCAAATTTCGCTCTCACAAAGACCAACAAAAAATGAAATGGAAGTTTTGAAGAAAGGTGTGGAAGCTAAGATGGATGGTTTGAAGAAAGGAATGGAAGCTAATATGGATGACAAGGAATATGGCATGGAAGCTAAAATGGATGACACGAAAGACAACATGGAAAACATGAAGAATGATCTAAAAGCATACATGGAAGGTTTGACAAAGTTGATATAAGAAATGTTTCCTAATGGTGAAAAGATAATATAGGAAAATCATGATGAGAACAAAATAAATATTAATCATGATTTCATAAACTCTAATGTTGGAGGGAAGAACCACCATATTCCAAATATGGATATGAGGAAGTTTGATGGCAAGGATCTCGTAACATGGATACTACAGATGAAGCAATATTTTGATCTCAATAATTTGACAAACACACAAAAGGTATGCATTGCAGCTTTACATTTAGAATAAAATACATTTGTATGGTATCGATGGCTTTTCTCCCATAAAATTTTTTCACTTGGTCAAATTTTATTGAGGAAATGATAGCACATTATGAGGATACAAATAGCAACACCTTCTTTATCCAATTGATAAATCTCAAACAAAAGGGTTGAGTGGTGGAGCACATTGAGGACTTCCAAAACTTGAATATAAGGGTAACTGATATTCCAAAGGAACATACGATTGATGTCTTCATAGGGAATTTAAAGGATAACATCCAACATGAAGTTCGCATTTGGGAACCTGATTCATTGGAGAAGTCAATCACGTTGGCAAGAAAAGTGAATGAAAAATTATAGCGACAAGGAAGCCTACCACTAAAATCTATAAATATGGAAGTGTGGCTACTCCTAGACTTCCACAACCTACAAGGTTGACACCATAATAATTGGAAGAAAACATAGCAAAAGGGCTTTGCGACAGTTGTTATAGAAAATACACTAAAGGTCATAAGTGTTTTGAGAAGAAATTATTTTACATAGATCGTGAAAAGGAGGAAGAAAATGAAAAAGAAACTTCAAAAGAAGAGGATATATACTAGGAACCAACCCGAGAAGAAGAAGAAATGAGTCTGACCATATCGTGTTATGCATTGGCAGGAATTACCACTCCTCAAACTCTCAAGATAGAAGGAAATATAAATAAGAAAATGGTAATAGTGTTGATTGATTTGGGTAGTACCCATAATTTTATTCATTTTAAGGTAGCCAAGGAATTAAAATTTTTCCTATACCTAGCACCAGAATGTCAAGTGATGGTTGCAAATGGAGGAACTATAAATTGCTCTGGAAAATTCCATAATATCAAGCTAACCATGGGGGAATATGTATTGAATAGTCCAATACTTTCCATTCCAATAGGAGGTGTTGATGTTGTACTAGGAGTACAATGGTTACAATATTTGGGGACGGTAGCTTTTAATTTTCAAGAAATTTTCTTGAAATTTTTTTCGAAAGGAAAGGAAATCAAATTACGGGGTATCACAGGGAAGACGAGAAAGATAATAAGCTCTAATGTCATGACAAAACTTTTTAATAAAGAATAAAGAGGTGTAATTGTACAATTATGCTCACTATAAGTTCCAACCTCAAAATCATATATTTCTCCAGATCTCCAAAAAGTCTTGGACAATAATTCCAAGGTGTTTGAAACTCCCAAAGGACTCCCACCTATGTACATTTTGATATGCGGTGTTGTGTAGATATCATATTTTGTGCATGTTAGATGTGCGGTGTTGTGTGTGTTAGTGTCAGTCAGTTATACCTATCACCAGTAATCAAATGAGCTATTTCAAAAAATTTGTTAGGGTGTCAAGCCAAATTTTCATGGTTTAAGTAGGTCTTCAAATAAAAATTTAGTCACTAGCTAGTGGTGTCTAGGACTATTTCTTCTCCTTCCAAAAAAAATCACTTGTTGGTCATTACCATCTTGTAGTTGGATGGGTCATCATTACAAGGTCTCCATATTCATTTCAATCATGTCATTATGGTCTTCATCCAACTCAGTGTCTCCATTAGGTCATTAGGGTTTTGGTCATAAAAAATTAGTCATTTCATGCATAAATCCAACAAATGAAGGAGTAGAAGTAGGTATATCGATCAATAAAGTTTTTTTCACGTGTAATTTCATCTTAACATGATGTAATAAGTTCCTAAAGTTCCTAAGTTGCACAAAAAGTTCCAAAGCTACATATTGTTCAAAATACAAAGAAAAAAACATGTGTTGGGCCAACCCACTACTATGAAGAAAGTTAACTCTTACAAGCTACAAAATACCATTTAATTCATTTTTCTCATTCATCCTATTGAAGGAGAGCTCTCACTCACTTACCAAGGCAATCGCAGCACTTTAGCATCCAAGAAGACCCTAAACAAGTAACCACAAGCTGCCGCGCTGTATTTACAGGTGCCATACTGCATTTTACCTCCTTCACTGCATTTTCTTTCCAAGATGAGAAAATTCAGTTTCCAAGGAATTGTAAAGGATCTCTAAGTGTTATTCAGGGTTATACTAGTAATTTTAAGCCTTGGAAACCTCCCTTTCAATTTTTTTTCCTTCATTTCATGGTGTAATTCTTCCATAAAGCCCCACACTACATTTTGTGGGAGAGCTTCTCTTTTCACAATTGCAAGTAAAAATTAACCTTTCCATAGTGATTTTGTCTTTCCTCACACTCAACGACACTCCCTTAAGCCCTCACACCCCCTCACTTTCACTCCCTAAATCCCTACACTCAAACCCTAGCCCCTACACCACACCACTATCCCTACGCTACGTTTTTGGCAATCTCCTAGACCTAGGACTGTGTTAAATTTCCCTAGGCCTAATCCAACTATAATTCCCTCCCTTTCCACTTCCTAAACCTTCCTAGCACCCTTCCCTACTTCCCTAATTTTTCCCATTCCCATTTCCTTCTCCTAACCCCTCTATCCTACTCCATTTCTCCCTTCCCCTGTTTTTCACTATTTGGGTTTTCCCCTTGCAAAGTACATATGGGGGGCATAAGAGGCATTACAACAAGGGAGACCAAATTTCAAGATATGAACCCATAACCACTCATGAGCTAATGTCTTCACCATTGTCAAAGCAGTGTTTTCATAATGTAGGGTTTCTTCCATTTTGTGAGCAAGTTGAAAGAGTCAAATACCATGCTAAGTTGACAAAATTGTTTGCCACTCATCTTAAGAAGGAGAATGTCATGATTGCAAGAGTTACATTCACTATATCAACTGATGTAATAGCAGAGGCCACAAGGATAGCCAATCATGGTGAGAAAATTTTCAAGAACCAAGACCTAGAGGTCCCAAAATTCAAGCCTTACCTCATAAGACACTATCAAAACAACATCAAGAAGGTTTTCCCTGCTCGAAAGCTTCTTGAGAAGTATACACCAGTGATGAAGATTGTAATGAAGTATTTCACATGTGAGGGAAGCTTTTCTAAGCTATACAGGTACCATGTCAACTACTCATGAATTTCACAAGGGTAAAACCAATCAATTTTCCCTACTTCCTCTACAAAAGTTTGGCAAATATGGTAGAAAACGTTCAGCATAGGAAAAGTGATCATGAAGCCAACCTCTTTCACCATGCTCTAATAAAAATCATTTCTTTACACCAGCTTGAACAAAATAACATCAGTTGGGAAAATATTATGCAATCATATGTATTTTTTCCTTCTACTAGTCAGCCTACTAGCCCTAGCTCACCATCAACATAATTAGTACCCTCTAAACATATGGAGGTTGCCTCATTTAGCAGAGTTTAAATGAAGAGGAGGATTGAGGTCACCTAGACATATCAAAGAGGCAAAAGTCTTGTCTATTCTCTACAAATTATGGAAGGGGCCAAGCCTACATCAACAAAACAAGGATTACCATCACATCATGAGGCATATTTTCATGATGAGGAGCCCATCTATAATGATACTGATATAGTGGACTCAGAGGCTAGAAAAGAGCATGAAACCCTAGAGTAGGTCATCAAGGAAAAATATGCTCAGATCATGGAACTCAAGGACAATTTGGCAAGGGCTAATTTGATAATTTCCTTCCTAGAGCAAGAGAACAATCAATTGAATCTAAAGTCGTTATTTTTAGAGAAGAATAAATTTAAAGATAATATGTGAGATGTGAAGGGAAAAGAAGTGGTTGAAATTGAAGATTCAGATAAGCATGAAGGGCAGGTGACAAGGAAATGTTAACTTTTCAACTGGTGGATTTTGTTTTCTTTCTTTCTGAAGTGCCCTTCGGAGACCCATGGTCTGTGACCTTTTCAACTTATAGAGAGATTGTCCATGTCCGAATTTCCAATGCTCAAATTGAATTTTATCCAAAAGTCTCAGGCCATTGAGGTGAATTTTGGTTCTTTCAAACAAAAGTGGTTAAAATTAAAGGGAGTGGGTTTCGCTTTTGAAATTTTTGTCCAGACTTAAAAGAGAGGGAAATGATTAGGTATTTGTAAGGGAAGAACCCATGAGCTCAAATTGGTGAGATGGTTAGTTAGAAATTTCTTCAAAAATAAGTGGCTAGCCTTTTTCCAATGCCATAAGATCCCCATCTACCATTCCTCCATGTCGGTCCAATTGTATCTGACTTAATATCTATAAAAGAGTTTCAAAAAAATAGGTCCTTGAAGTGTGTTGCGAGAGACTTTGGACTGTTTCGACATCAATTTTAAAGATTATCTCCATCTTTAAAAATTTAGTCTAGGATAATATTTGCATAAACTAACTCCAATTTAAAAGTTGAAATTTCTCCCATCACACAGATTCTTATCAGTATGAGATGTGAGATGTACACACACTCCCTCCTACTTTTTGGATCATTAATTTGTCTCCAAAAAGAACAACTTGATAGACGGTAAGGGGCAGTAATGGGAATACGAGCTGTTGGGCTCTAGGACTTCGACAAAGATCGATCTCGTGCCCTGATATAAATATAGGTCTAGCATCACTGTGTGGCTTAGAAAAGACAAATAGTTGGATGTGGCACACATAGGGAAGGGCCTGTCAACACTTTGTGCCCATTCCTAGGTTGTGAGAAATGGGCTCGCCTCATGGTGTTTGCAGTGGATATTTTGATAGAAATTATGTGCATGCATATAAAAATTAGTTGGCTTTGTTTGTGGTGAGATGATCTTATCAAATATTATATTCCTTCAATGTACCTTTGTGTAATATTCCAAAATTTTCACATAATATTTGGAATATTAGAGTTCTTGATTTTCTTAAAGAATTAAGTAAATAAAATGGTGGAGGGACCCATAATCCTCAAGATGAATAAAGATCCACTTTTTATGTGTGTATGTGGACTAATTAAACATATATCTACATAATGGAGTAGTGGAGAAGCTACTAATGTAAATGGACTGGAGATCATATCTCATTAATGAGATAGATCATGGAGGTTGAAGCAGTCAACTTAGATCATGGAGGGAATCTAATGAAAGATCATAGAGAATTCATGATGAAGTGATGGAGGAAGTAGTGCACTTAATGCGCACATGATGTAGAAGGTGTGTTAGTGTCCAGTGATTTGGCAGATTGGCGGACCAAATGACAGGGTAACATGGAACCAAGCTTTGGAGTCTGAGGACCTAGCCTTCCTGCACTCAGAGAGGGATCTCTCTATTGGGTGCAAAGGATGTGTTATTTTTTCTCTAGGGTTTTGATTTTAGGCTAGTTGTTAAGTGTAGGGTTTGTTGATTTTTTGGTTGGGTAAGATGTTCAAGTGGAATAGGTGGAGAGAGGGTTTGTCAAAGCCATTGTGATATGGATTCAAATAAAGTCAAGGGTGTCTAAATGATGAAACAGAGTGTGTTGCAGGGCCAATTGAGCAAGGTTAATGGATCCTAAAGGTGATGTATGAGGTGTAGTGAAAATCAAGTTTGGAAGGACTAAGAGGTCTTAAACATATATAGTTTAAATTTACAACTCATGAGGTAGGGAAAACCATTAATCTCAATGAACAATACTTAAACTGATAAACATCCAAGATAAACATTCCAGTGAAACATAGAGAGCATAAGAGCTTATAACTTTAGAAATTTGCCTTCAGATTTTGGGAAAACATATAAGATAAAACAAATAACTCAATTTATGGAGAGGGAACTCCTAAACATGATATATCAAGCTATTGGGAACTCTGAAACATGTTGGTAAGCATGGACAAAGGGAAATATGAAACGAGATCTCTTTGACTTAACCTAGCAATCAATATTCCACAGAAAGGCTTCAAGATAGGGTTTTGAAAACTTCAAATAAGTAGGGAATACCATGAATCATACTTGTAAGCTAGCATACTAACCATACATGAAACAAAAAAAAAATTTCATGGACCTAAGGAGCAATCAAGAATTCCTTAAGATGGCCAAAAGAGGAAAACATCAAGACTATAACAAGCAGGAGGACTGAGGTGCCTCAAAGAACATGTCTTAACCTATACTTTTCTGATTTATAAAGAATAATGAAACAAAATGAGAACAAGAAAACATTAACTAGTTAAGAATACATCACCATTCACCAAGCTATGGAATCCTACAAACAAGCTTCTCCATCATCAAGCCAAACAAGCCATTCATCCACTTCATAAAACCAATTTCTTCTCCAAGCTCATAAAACCATGTATATTTCTCTTCAAGCTCATAAAATGCCAAAAAAGTACATAGGGGCCTCATGCTCTATTTATGGATCAAAGGAGGACTAAAACCCTAAATGTGATAGGAAAATGTCAAATATAACCATAAATGTCATTTATGGCCAAGAGACCATGCAAGGCCCAAGGCACATAATAACCTAAGAAATAAATGCCAAAATAGCTATTTTCACCTAATTCTAGATTAATTTGCCTAAAAAAACTCAAAAATATCTATTTGCAATAAACGAGTGTGTTTTGTTGACTTTTGGTCCAAAACACACTAGGTAGCCTCTGTGCATAGCACCACTTTAGTAGAAAATAAGGTCTCTTGTGGCTGAATTTTGGACCCCTTCCCAACACCAGATTTGGCTCTATGATGGCTCATTGGAAAACCTGATGAGTCTGATTTCCAAAAATTCTTGATTTGTGCTGATTGGATGCCATTTACCTATTCAAAAATCAATTTCCCCAACACTGCTCTGCGCGCAATGCCTGGTCTGAAAATGAGGCAGAAACGTCAAAATTTTGATGTTTTTTGACCTTTTGGGGGGTCAAAAATGCTCCAAGTGATCTGAAAATTGGTTATAAGATTGTTGGTAATGTGAGTAATCCAAAAATGTAAAATTTGTGAGTTGAGGATGTGCCAATTTTGTGTGTAGCACCTAGGGTGCTGAGCACAGAGGGGTCAAAATTTGAAAAAGACAAAATTTTGTTCAAATTGCCTCAAAATTGGTGGAGAGGTCCCTCAAGAGCTTTGAGAAGCCCGTGGAAAATATTGAGTGATGTCTCTAAGTTTTTCTTGGTCTTTACCTTCTTTGAGTGCAAAAATTTCAATGAAAAGGGCATCCTCATTTATCATAGGTGGATGACTAATGTCAAGATTGTCTTTTGGTTGCCTTGTCTTTCACTTGCTGTACTATCATGGTCATCCTCTGTATTAATGCCTCCTTCTTCAAACTCTTTTATTATCATTATTTCTAGATATCCCATCACTTTGTGCATCATTATCTTTCCCATTGGGAGAGCAGTGAGCTTTACTGTTGTCTTCAACACTTTCATCATTGTCACCCTTTTGCTATCTTTAGTAATGTTACCTTGGTCTTGGAGTTTATCATCTGCCTTTGCCTCTGCTTTACTTTGGCCTTGTACTCCATTGATGTCCTCTCAGTGGCATTCTTTTATCATTGTCCCCTTCATCAAACCCTATTTGTGCCTTGTTGGTTTCCTCTTCTTGATCTTCTATTTCTTAATTTTCACCTTCTTTTTCTTCATGTTCAATATTTTCATCCATTTTTTCAATGCTTTCACTTTGACTAGGATTATTTTCATGTTTAAGCACATTTTCCTCTTGACTGTCATGTTTATTTTCTTTGCTGACTGCCACCCCCATCATTATCTTCACTATCTTCTTGGCTTTCATCTTTGCTTATCAGCAATACCTCTTTCTATACTTTGAGAGTGATTTATGTGTATGATCACCCTCCCTGTCTTCATCCAAGTGCTCACTGCTTTGTGTATCCTATAACATAATGGTTTTTAGCTTGGTGAAAGCCTTAGGTCTAGGGAGGACATATGTGTGATGTGAGGGCAGTTTTTAGCAAATGTGGGAAAAATGGAGTGATCAAGGAGTGCTTTTCAGAGTTTTTAGGAGGATTTTTGCTTGTAATTGAGTGTCTTTAAGCTAATCACAACTTCAAAATGGTATTTCTTGCCCTAGAAGGTCAAATTCTTGATTGGCATGAAGATTAGGGTTTGGCCAAGTTTTTAGGTTTTCGAACTTCTCTTTTGATTATGCAGGTAAGAGAAACTATTGGAAGGGTGAGAAGAGGGGCCACCAACCTTGTTTAACCCTTTGTAGGAGCTTGGAGGCAAAAAATTGAATTTTGGGCACTTTCTGAGCAATTTTGACCAATTCTGCTCTGTGTGTAGCGCCAGAGGCTTCTCTGTGGGTGAGTCGGCTCGGTCTGGACCTGTGCATAGCGCCTTCACAGGTGCGTAGCGCCGCCCTTACGATGTGCAGCGTAGTGTAAATTAACTGCTTTGTTTGCCCCCTCATACACGAGCGCCGACGAAGCTTTACATGTAGCACCTCTGTCCGGTGCGAGCTGATGAAAAAATTTTTCAAAGTTGCAGAGAAAACCCTGAAAACTTCTTCAATGGATATCCTTCTTTTACAAACAAATTTATGAGTTGAGAAAGAGGGATATGAAGACTATACCCTTTTTGAAAAATAATTTTATGACAAAAATCACTTTCCAGTTTATTTCTCTTCCCCATTTCTGTCTTTTTGGCCCTTTTGGTCCTATAGGTGCCTACACAACTTCTCTGCCCTTGATTACTATCTTTTGGAGTTTAACACCTTTCCTCCTCAATAATGAAAACCATGTTTATCATAATTGACTCTTTTTGGGCATTTTTACCTCATGCTTGCCCCTTTGATCATTTGAAAATGTTTGTGTCTTTTCTTCTGAGAATTCAAAACCTTGCACTAATATTTTTGGTCCTTTTTGTCCCTATGATGAAGTGGGATACAGTGTTTCCTGTCTGCCTTCCTTGATCTTCTTTCAAACCTATGATTTTACCCTTTGAAGAGGTGGAATTAGTGCCTCTTTTCCAAACCCTATAGGGCAACTTGAAACCCTTGACATCCATCTGCTCTTATGAAGGAGGCTCTTTGTCATCATTTGACCTGCTTTGTCAATTCTTCCAAACTCCTAGGTTTAGGCATGGCTCCCCACGTGATTTTCAGAATGGTTGGCAAGAACAAACGCCACAGGCCACATCGTAACCACTTTCGAACTTAGGACCTAGCTCTTCCTGGATTTAGAGAGGATCTCTCTACAAAGAAGCTTTTAATTGAAATGTCTTTATGTTCTTTGTTTAAGATATTAGTGTTGATATTCAACAAGATGATGAGCTTAGTGAAAAGAGTCGCCTTCACTAAGTGGGCTCGCAGGCTATTTTTGGCGCAAAGTCTATTTTTAGACTATGTCTATTTTTATACATGTCGATCATATTCTATGAGTTGCAGGATGCTATTTGTGGATGGTTGGTGAAGTTGGAAAAATATATGGACTTCTATTTTTAGACATATTGGGCGGAATCTATTTTTAGATTGCCATTCTAAAAATAGATATGTCGAATATTATTAGCTCTTAATAATATTTGGACTCTAAACATTAACTTATTCTCTTGGAGCACTTCAGTTAAGTGCACAGATGTGGCACAGGAGCTGACAGAAGGAATTACGCTATTCCTGAGGGTTAAGTGGAGCTATTGCATGGAGACTTCAGTTAGAACTCATGTGACAGAGTTTGGTGGATTTATTGAAGTAGTTGGTGGAGTTGTGTTCAGTTTAACTGAGTTAAACATAGTTGAGCTAGTTGTATCTAGTCTAACTGATTGATACACTAGTGAGAGTGGTGTGAATTAATTATTAATTAATTCACTAATTATTAACTCATTAATCAACTAAGTAATACATCAGTTAACTACAGTTCATGGACAGTTTCAGTGGAGACCAGTGAAGAGGTAGGTGAAAGAGCAGTGTGACTATCAGTTGTGACTATAGTGTTGCATGATTTGCAACACACAGTGGTTGGAGATGCCAATGAGGATTGCGTGAGCAAGGCTGGACCAATTCAAGTTCATTCAGAGCCATTCTTCAGCAGTGATTGCGCAGTAGAGGCAAGCTAGCAGGTGGCAGAGATCGGTGCATGGGATTTGCTAGATCGGACCTGATTAGTGTGTAGCAATTGGAGATTGTACTGAGAGCTTGTGAGGAGCTTTGTATGATGATTGTTACATGATCTCTATGACATATAATATACAGATAGTTGGGGTTTTTTAGCTTTAAGCTTTCCCATAAATTACTGTGTTCATATGTGTGAATTTTTATGGTTTTAATGTGTGCATGCAATTGATTTTATTTCCGCAATTAATGATCAATGGTAGAAGAGATTATGTGTTGTGCATGAAGTCAAATAGTGTGTGATCAGGAGAATCTCAAATGTATAACATATCAGTTATATAAATTTCTACAATTAGGCTAGTTATG
>JAXQQM020061006.1:0-48192 GCA_034641835.2 Pinus albicaulis
GGGCCTCCCCATCGATTAAGCAGGGCCCAGAGACGTAGTCCCTCCTGAACGAACTCCGATATCAACTCCTTGTCTTATTGCATGATTTTATGTGCTTCTCTCTTCTTATGTTCATGACTTTTAAGTTTCATGGTTAAGATGCAATTTTACATGTAATTCTTTATTCCATCTCAAAGCAAAATATTTTGGATCATCCAGCCACAGAAGAATAGAGATGAAAGGGTTGAAAAGGAAGAAAACTAAACAAAATATGAAAAATATGAAAGTTATGAAAGTGGAGGGGAGCCAGGTCAAATATCTCTGAAAATGCAGAAAGGAAAGAAGATGGAGTTACAAGGTGAATTTAGGAAGATCAAACCCCCTATATTTGATGGGGAGAAAGAGGAGGATGCGGAAGTTTGGATTCTGAACATGATTAAATATTTATAGGTGTATGAATATGAGAGTAATTTGAAGGCTTGACTTGCACGGTAAATCTACTCTTTGGTAGGAAGAGGTAAAAATAGTACACTTGTTAGAAGAAAAGACAATTTCTTGGGAGGAATTCCAAAAACAATTTAAGTTGCGGTATCTCAGTTTTCATTACTATAACGATTGGGCCAAGGAATTCCATGAACTAAGGCTAGGACAACTAAACATGGACGAGTTTGTGGAAAAGTTTATAAACTTGCTACGATATGTGTCCTACTTTAAAGAAGAGAAGTCCAAAGTACAACGTCGATTCTTAAACTATTTTCCAACCTCTTATAAAGAGAGAATTGAGTTCAAAAATCCAAAATCAATGGATGAAGCAGTAAGGAAGGCTAGGTTGGGTTATCAACAATTCAAGAATAGAAGTGAGGGTGGAAAGTCATGGAAAAATGAGGATATGACCAAGTTTGGAGGGAATATAAAAAACATAAACATTCTTACCTTAATAAGTTTAGAAAGGATCATTAAAGGAAGAAGTTTAGTAAAGGAAATGCACTTCCACCTGCACAATCTTATATTGGATTGAAGCCCACAAAATTGAACAACAAGAAGAACAATGAAATAAAGGAGAGGGAACCATTAAAATTTTGGGGTTGCAGCGAGCCACACTTGCTAAGAGATTTCCCGCATAATCCCAGATCTGTCCACAACATTCAAGTAATTCATGAGGCAACATCGGTAAATAACATTTCCATAAATATTCCTAGGATTTGTGCAACATTAGAGGATAAACAAGTTGAGAATCAATCTACCATGATTGAAATTGAAAGTACTATAGTAAACCAAGCCGTGTTTATTTTAATTTATCTAAGGGCTATTCTAAGCTATATCAACCCCAAAATTGTAGAAAAATGTAATTTTAAACCTAGAAAATTCAAGAATGATTAGCTAGTACAACTGACGACGCATACTAAAAGAAAAGTAACCAGTCAAATAAAATAGTGTTTTCTTAATTTAAATGGTTATCCAACAACAAAAGATTTAAATATTGTTCCGTTGGGGTCTTACGGTCTATTAATAAGCATGGATTGGTTAGAAAAACAAGGAGTTGTTATAAATTTTTTAGAGAAAATAGTCAGTTGTGTGGGTCAAAGTGGGCAGACTTGGTTAATTAGGGGGAAACCAAAACCAATATCATTTCAACAAATTTCAGCTTTACAGCTAAAAGGAAGTGTGAGGAAGGGATGCCAGTTGTACTTGGTACAAGTGGAAACCAATGAAAAACCAACATAAAAGGAAATGTAAACAATTTACCGATCATTAGGGAATTTCAAGATGTTTTTCTAGAAGAAATTATGGGGTTACCCCCGCATAGGGATATATATTTCACCATTGATTTCACCATAGATTTTACCTCCAATTTTTGGAAATAATTATTCAGGGGTATGGGAACATAGTTAAATTTCAACATTGCATATCACCCTCAAACAAATGGGAAAACTTAAAGGAGTAATAAAATTCTTGAAGATATTCTAAGAATATATGCTATGAATCAACATACCAAGTGGGAGGATTGTCTGCATTTAGCAGACTTTTCTTAAAACAATAACCACCAAAATTCTATTTAAATGAGTCATTTTGAAGCTTTTTATGGCAAGAAATTTCATACATCCCTTAGTTCGAGTCAACTGGAAGATAAAATAATATTGGGGTCAGATGCTTTGCAGGAAATGGAACAAATAGTGTAGAAGACACGACAAAATATCAAAACAACACAAGATCGACAAAGAAGTTATGCAGACAAGAAAATAATCAATAAATAATTCAACATTGGGGACCATGTATATTTGCTAGTAAAACCCAGGAAAAGTACTATAAGAACAAGAATGTGTGCAAAGTTGTCACCACAATTCTGTGGGACTTTTGAAATATTAGACAAAATTGGGTCAGTTACATATCAGCTGGCTTTGCCCATCCATATTAAAGTTCATAATGTATTTCATGTGTCCTTACTAAAAAAGTATGTCCATGACAATTCTCATGTAATAGATTGGAATTCGATATAGGTTGAATGTGAAGGATATTTTATGCCAGAGAGACTCCACGTCTTCGATCGGAAAGAGACTGTGCTCTAGAATCGAGTCGTTGCTCAAGTTAAAGTGCAATGGGAACACTTTACACCTCAGGAGGATACTTGGGAGTAGGAGGATATTATGAAGGAATCATATACAATACTATTTCAATAAGGAAACAAATGAATAACAAAACATCATGGACAATGTTATTTTTGAAAGGGGGAAGATGTAATACCCCTCTGCGGTTATGGAAATATATTTTGTTCTTTTTTACATTGAACTATTTTTAGTATGTTGGCCAGTAAGCCATGATAAACTGGATTTTGAAATAATGATGTATTAAATAAATAAATTTTAGGAATAAAGCTGGAAAAGGATGGGAAAGAGATTTGTATAAGTGATACTTTCCAAATTTGAAAAATATTCAGATTACGATAAATTCCTTAAAAATACTCAGTTGAAGAGAATATTGAGAAAATCTCTTCGGGAGATAAAAGCATGCTTTAAAGGAAAAAAAAAGAAACAACCTAAGCTAAAGGGTTGGCAGAACCCTGAAAGGCAGGACACTGCCAAGGAAAAATATGCTAAAGATTAATGTATAGAATACATGATTGGATTCATCAAGAGGTTGTTGATTCCAGGCAAGTCTTCTCTGCTCGGGGGGAACTAGAGGTTGTTGGTTCAAGGTTGGGAGGAAAACCTGTTTCCCAAGAGGATTTTCCAGCTAAGATTGCTGTTAGAGGTTTTTCTAATTGTCTATGCTATGATTTAAAATTTCTGTTATGAGTAATGTTCTGTTCTATATGAAGAAGGGAAAAAAAACTATGAGAATGTTGTATTTTAAGATTTCAAAATTGTATTAGAAGTATATTTATTCTTTGTTGACATGATTAAGTTTTTGTATAAGGAAGAATTGAAAATTGGATGAGTCTGTTATGAAATGTCGATTCTAAAAACTTTAGATAATATCATGTGTAGGGAATTAAGAAAAAGAGAATGGTGAAAGGAATGAATTGTAAAAGAATTCAATGGATAGGATACACATGTATGAGGTAACTAACTAAATTATGTAATCATAAGTTATTTAATTTGATTCAAAGTTATGATTCTATACATTTAAACTTGGATGATTAATGAAAAGGATTAGGACATAATTGTTGAGAATAAATAGAGTTTCCATATAAATATGTAGCTAAGATTATGAGGAGAGTTATGTATAGAGGTGTGATGCATGTTAATTATACGTAAGAAGAATGGGATTGCTAATTTTGATAGCAAAAACTAGATTAATGATTTGACAATATCTTTTCATGATTGGAATGCAACTGGTAAAAGTATTTACGTGATTTCTGGGACTCGACTTATGAAAGTGAGTCTCTTTTGAGAAACCTCAAATACCCAGTAAAATTAGTATTGGGTAAAATTGGCTTAGTTTATACTGTTGAAGAAAAGCAAGGGTAAACCCTCTATGCAAGGGAAGCCTTATGCTAGACACCCATTGAACTCAAGAAGACATGACAGTTAAACTCTGGTAATTTATTGCTGAGATTTAGGTTAAACTAGAACCCTGGACGCGATTCAGAGTATCAAAAAAGAATTAATTTTTATCGGCCCCATAAATCTAGAAAGAGGTCATACAATTATAAATAGTGAATAACATGCATGCTTATGCAATATGCTTTTCTAAGTTAGGAAGCCTTTACTATTCAATTGGTAATGACTGTATGCATTTTTCCAACACTAAGAATAAAAAGGGGTAATTGCCATACAATAGTTTAGAATAAAAATCAAACAGTTACGGAATATAAAATTGAAGATCCAAATCCTGCGAAATACAAATGACAGTATGCGCAAACACAAATCCAAAGGGATTCTTGAATCAACCTAGTTCCCATAAGGTGACAATTTAACAACTATGCCATGAGTATCGGTTCGAATATATAAAAACCTTTACAGAAAATTTATAAGCTAGAGTAATCGAGAATAGGTACAACTAATAGCAATCATTCACATAGGAATTCATAATGATTCTGGGATACACAACCTAAGTGAAATTCACTTTAATAGCTGAATAAGGAACCATTTATAATAAACCATAGATTGTATGTTGAATTAATACTGCATTAGAGAAACAACCATCGAGGAATAATGAGAACAATTAAGGTAATAATTGTTAAGAGACAAGGTCGACTTTGACTTAGACACATTAAGTTTATTTCCGTAAATTCAATTCAAGCCGAAAGAGAAGAGAAAAAAGGAAACAATGGTTTTTCTAACCATGCAAAATACATATACACATTAGAAGCATGATGAATTCAAATCTTTATAAAGCATCATAAACTCAATACATCATGGTTAAACTGAAAACTCAGATATCACCCAGTAGCGCCAAATTAGTATCAAAACCCATGACAACAATCCCGAGTTTGTTAACTAAATAAGCATACATTCGAGGGTACTCAAAGCAGCAAGCCAATGTTGGAAATAGGGGTTGCATGCCACTGTCCCGAGGAAAAACATTTAGAATTGCAAGTCTAACACATAATTGACAAATAAGATTTATTTTTTCTTTACTTGGCGACCAATAGCTAAAAGGATGAATAGAGGCACACTTTCACTCAAGTAACCTCTGAAAAAACACCAAGAAAACTCGCCAAGGAGTTTAGTAAACCTAAGTATTAACTGGGATATCATCAAGTGAACCATAGAAGATGCGCAATGTACCCACTGATAATGAAGAGAAGGTGTGTTAACCCTTTGACAAGAACATGTAACGAGAATCAAGTGGCGTTGCAGTGGCGATGAAGGTACCTAGCACAGGTGAAAATAAATAAAACAATAAAAACATAGTTACCGATCAAACGAGAAAATTACCGATTACTCGTTTTTTTGAGGTAGCAAAAAAAACACTCGATTCTGAAAAATGGTGATGGAGAATCACCTATATTTTTTTTGAGCATATTTTTGGCACTTTAAATTTTCTTTGAATTTTTTTTTAAATGTTATTGATTTTCGTGTCGATTTTAAAACGTGGTGATGCAGAATCTACCTCTTTTTTAAGAGGGTTGGTTTTCGACACTTTAAATTTTTTGATTTATCAATTATGAAGGTTTGTCTTAAAATGTTAGTAATTTTCATGCTAATTTTGAAAAGTGTTGAAAAGCGTTGATGCAACATCAACCCTTTTTATTTAGAGGGCTTATTTCTTATACTTTAAATTTTCTAATGTATTAAGTGTAGATATATTTTTTTAAATATTGGTAAATTTAATATTGGTTAAAAAAAAAACATGAAAAATAAAATATCAAATATAAAAAAGAACAACAAAATTAACTTGTAAAAATAAAAAAAAACAAAATTAAAAGAAAAAAATATATTAAAAAATAAATAAAAAATTGGAAAAAGAACTTTAAAAAACACTTAACCCAAGAAAAATATCATAATTTGTTTGTTTGTTTTTTTTTGGTTAAAAAATAAAAACACCGCATAATTAAAAACAACGATAAAATAAAATAGTTAAAATAAAAAATTTAAAAATAATTAAAATATAAATATTCGAAATAAATAAATAAATTTAAATATTCAAAATTTTAAAAATAATTAAAAAGTAAAAATCAAAATTTAAATAAAAAAATTTAAAAACAAAATAATTAAAAAAATATTTAAAAATTTAAAATTTAAAATTTAAGAAATTTAAAATTAAAATTATTAATTTAAAATGTTTGAAAATTAAAATTATGAAAATTTAATTTTAAAATTATTAAAATTTAGAATTTAAAAATTTAATTATATAAATAAATAAATTTAAAAATCAGAATTTAGAAAAAAAAAATTAACAATTTATTTAAAAAAAATTAATTTTAAAAATTTGAAAATAATAATTTAAAAACCTATTTAAATTTAATTTAAAAATGATTAATTAATCAACATCCCTGCCCACATGGTCGCAGGGCGAGCAAAATTTGAAAATTTTTTAAATTTGATTTTTTTTTTAAAATTTGTTTTTTTAATTAAATTTCAATTGGTTTTTATTTTTTATTTTTATTTTTTAAATTTTGATTTTTAAATTTAAAATTTTAACTGTTTTTGAAATTAAAATTTAAAATTTTAATTATATTTGAAATAAAAATTTTAATAATTTTGAAATGAATTTTTTTAAAAGTAATTTTGTTTTCTAAATTATGATTTTTAATTTTTTTTTTTTAATTAAATTTTAAAATTTAAAATATTAATAATTAAATTTTAAAATTAAATTTTAATAATTTTAGTTTTAATTATTTTTAAATTAATAATTTTAATGTTTATATTTTAATTTTAATTTAAATTTTTTTAAAGTTATTTTGTTTTTTTAATTTGATAAAAATAAACATTTTAATGTTTTTATTGTTTTTAATATTTATTTTCAATGTTTTTAATTATTATGTTCAATATTTTTAATTATTATTTTCAATTTTTTTTAAGATCTTTAAAACAATTTTTATTTTTATTTTTTTTGTTTTAAGTTTAATTTTTTAATTATTTCTTAAAAAAAAATAAAATTGGTTTTTTAATGTGAGTGTTTATTTTATTTTTAATTTTAATTTTTTATCTCATTAATATTATTTATTTATTTATTTATGTTTTTTTTGGGTCAATTTTTTAAATTCTTTTCTTAAATTATGTTTTTTTAAATTTTTTTAGGTTTGTTTTGTTTTTCTTTTAAACTTTGATCTTTTATAAATTATTATTATTATTATTTTTTTACATTTTTTATGTCTTTTTTTATATATTTTTTATATTGTATTTTTTTGGTCTTGTTTTTTATGTTTTCAATGTTAAAATATATATTTTTATTTATTTTTTATTATTTTTTTTATTTTTTTGTGTTTTATTTTGTTTTAGTTTTTTATTTGTCAATGTTTTCATATTCTTAATATATTTGATTGGATATATATGTCAAAATAAAAAATATGTAGAAGTAAAAAGTCTAAGAGAACATTTTTTGTTGATGGTGTACTTCCTTAGCAATCTATAGAATTATGGAAATGACAATTTTTTTTTTGCATAATCTTTAATATGTTTATTAATTTCGATTTATTAAATTCAAAAGAAATATAATTTAATATTAAATTATTATTATTATTATTATTCTCAATAATGAAATATAGGTTTTAAAAAACAATTTGCAAATTTCAAAATCTAAAAATGATTTAAAAATAAAATATGTACACAAATTTCCAAAAAAACAATTGTTTTAATGCAGAGAGTATCAAAAACTCCAAAATCACATATAAGTTCATTTGTTTTATAAAGTTATTCATTCATCAAAACTGAAGTATTTCCTATCGAGTTATTTCAATACATTATATAAAAAAACATTATATTTAATAAATTGTTATTAATATAATAAACTTAAAATACAAATAAATTAATATAAATTAAATGGTAATAAATTTTAAAAATAATATTAACACCATGGCTGAAAATTGTTGGAATTTTAAAGATTTTCATAGAGGTGCTCTTTTATCTTTAATGCCATCCTTGGAATTTTAAGGCCTTTCAAAGACATGATATTTTTATCTTTAATAGCATGCTTAAAAATCGCTGGAATTTTAAGACTTTGATATTTTATCTTTAATGTCATGTTTATCATTGGAATTTTAAGGTTTTTCAGAGTCATGATATTCTATCTTTAACGCCATTAGTAAAAGATGTTGATAATTTACCCCGAAAAAAAAGACGTTATTCCATCATCAACAGTTTCATTTTCAGAGTGTTTTTTGCACAAAAAAAAATTGGCGTCGTTATTCCAACATCAACAATTTTCATTTTCAAGGTGTTTTTTGCACAAAAAATTTTGTGACGTTATTCCAACATCAACACTTTTCATTTTTAGGGTGTTTTTTGCACCAAATAAATTGGTTTTTACTTCCATTTTTTTAAATGTTGAAAATTTACCCCATAAAAAAGGGTATTATAGAATAACACTTTTCATTTTCGGGCTATTTTTTCATGGTTTTTTTTATCTTTTTTTGGTTAGAGTTGTCATTTTGAGGTAATATTTCTCGTTTTATCAGTAACTTTGTTTAAATTAATGATGGAGTTGAGGACTAAACACCTATAGTAGGGAATAACATTTGAATGAGATAAAGATTTACCTGGACAAGTGGTGAACTGAGAGCATGATCATCTCCCTTGCTACCTGAAGAAAGAAAAACAAAGTAAAACCCCAGATAGTGTGATTAAACCAAAAGAAAAAAAAATATAGAACATTTAAAAATAGAATGTACTGGAAATTCAAATATAAACAAGGGTAAAAGCTTTACCTCCATAATACCTCACCTGGAAACTCTCTTTCCAGTAATACTATTGGCAGATAGTTAGTGTAGCCTCCTAGGGTGAATGCTGGATAAGGAAATGGCCACATTCACACCCTGTAAGTTAAAAAAGGAAAGAAAATGAGAAATTGGAAACCGAAAAAATGATGGAACATAAGGACGGAATATCTACAATCTAGAAAGAAGAACAAAAAATTTAAAAAAAATTCTCGTACTTGAGTAAAAGATGCCTTAAGCTACCTTGGCATGAGAGCTGCTACCATTAAGGCACATTTGAGCCTACAAGAAGACATTTCTCCATCAAACACATGAATTATATGATGAAATAAATTGGTAGAGGGAATTAACAACGTGTCTTTCCTTGCCTGGTGTTTTGTAGCAGTTGCGTGGGTACTGCAGATCAAGCGAGCGAGGGTTGAACAACCACAACGAAAGATATTCCAGAAGCTAGATAGCACCATGTAAGAGTAGAGACTGTAGAAATTTTACAACCCACTCCGGTTTTTAGTTTCTCCTTATTTATACCATAAAGTTAAACGCCCATTCCCATAACCATACATTCAACAAGCTGGAAAAATAAATATTTTCTGAAAACACATATTCTAGAAATTGCATAAATAAAAACACACAAATATTTTCAGCCAGACACAAAAATTTGACACGCTGATTTTTGGGCAATATGACCTTGAAAAAACCCCCTACAACTCTTGGGGAAAACCAATTCGAAAGCTCCTCTTTATTTTCTGAATATTTCTTTTATAGTGAAACAGAAAAACATAATAAAAAATTCCAGCAACCAAATTACAAACTTATCTCGATTTTCGTGCTTGCACACCGCCTCGGAAATTGTGCCAAATCAACAACTTACAAAAAAAATTTATTACAGCATTAATGACAGCAATAAATGCTGTACAACCACCTCAAAAAACATGCTAGAATCAGCTGTATGAAACTATACAGATTGTATGGATTTGCATAGCAACCCTCCTCGAAATTCATCCCCAGAAATAGCCTCGAAATCAACGCTGAAGCTGCTGTCCTTTTTATTGAATTTTGTGCCAAAAAATCAGCAGCACTTCTCCTCGATTTACGTGCCCAGATTTCTGCCTCAAACTTCGTGCTTTATGCTGCTTCCCTCTTCCTCGATTTTCATGCCTCCATTTCTTGGAAACAATGCCTCTCTCCTGTTGTACGGATTTCTACCTTGGGATTTGTGCCAATAACCCTGTTGTACGGATTTGCTGAAGTTTCCTTGCAGCTGCCCTCCTTCTTCTCACTACTCAGAAAATCTCCTTGCTCGCTTCTCCTCCTCTCTCAATCTACTCATAAAAGAATGAATGATCTTTTGCCTCTTTTCCTCCTTTAACCTAACCCTAAGTGACTTTTAGGGAATCCCTAAATCCAATGGCTGAGATAGCTTTAGATCTAGGGTTGAGATTAAATGTGCATTTAAATCTCACTTTCTATTTTTTAATTCACCCCACTTTAATAAAGACCCTCTTAGTCATTTATTTCCAAAATCGCTTTTCACTTTCTAGTTTCACATTGACTTTATTAAAGTCACTTTAAAATTAGACTTAGTAACTTTATCACTTAAAGTCACTTTTAAATTAGATTTGACTTTATAACTTATAAAGTCACTTTAGGAGAAAAAGTGAAATACATTTGGACACTTTTCTCTAGGCCAAATATCAAAGCCTTAGGGAACCACCTGTCCTCCGGTAACCAAATTTCAACACTCCCACTTACTAAGGAAGGTGTTCCTCACCACACCCATCTTGTCTCTGAAGTAGACATGCTTTCCCCCTCATAAGGCTTTGGTGAATATATCTGCTACCTGCCCATCTGTGGGAATATACTCAAGCTTCATAGCTCCCTTCTGAACATAGTCTCTGATGAAATGATATCTGATGCTGATATGCTTAGACCTGTCATGAGATACTAGATTTTCCGTGAGTTTAATGCAACTCTCATTATCATAGTAAATCACTAAAGGTCTCAACGGCTGAATAAATAAGCCAAACAACATCTTGCGAAGCCATATGGCCTCACAAATAGCTAAATTGGCTGCCATGTACTCTTCTTCCACTGAAATCAATGCTAGTGACTGTTGCTTTCGGCTAAACCACAACACCACTACCGAACCCAACCCAAAACAGCACCCTAAAGTGCTCTTCCTATCAGAAGCACAACCTGCCCAATCAGAACCGATGTAACATGCCAATCTCACTCCATCTCCCTGCCTATAATCCAGACCATACTCCACTGTCCCCTGCAAGTATCGCAAAATGTGTTTTGTAGTAATCCAATGCACCCTCTTGGGCTCACACATGAATTGACTCATTGTGTTGACTGAAAAACATATATATGGTCTAGTGTTGACCAAATACATCAAGGAACCAATCAAATGTCTATACAATGTGGGATCCACCAACTCAGAATCTGAAGTGTGAAGCTTCTTCCAGTTAGTGATCATAGGTGTTGACATGGGTCTACAATCCTCCATGTGGAATTTGCTAAGGATATCCACAATATACTTCCCCTGTCCTAGGAAGAAATGCCCCTCCTCCTACCACACCTCCAAACCCAAAAAGTAATGCATCAAGCCAATTTCCTTTATCTCAAACTCCGGCGCAAGATCTCTCTTGCAGCCCTCTATGAGTCTCTCTGCACACGTAATGACCAAGTCATCCACATACAACACTAGAATGAGAGGCTCCTCACCTATCATAATAAATTATAGGTTCGGATCTGCAGTACGTATCAATCCTGGAGTACCAATCTCTAGGAGCTTTCCTCAGGCCATAAAGGGCCTTCTTCAGTCTGCATACATGGGACTCCTTCCCATGCACCTCAAAGCCCTGTGGCTGCTCAATGTACACCTCCTCTTGTATGAAGCCATTGAGAAATGCGGTCTTCACATCCATCTGGTGGATCTTCCAACCCATCTCTGCTGCTATCGATATAGTGGAGCGCATGGAAGTATATCGAGCCACGAGAGCGAAGGTATCCTCATAATCTACTCCCTCTACCTGGGAGAACCTTCTAGCCACAAACCTTGCCTTGAATTTCTCAATGCTGCCATATGCAGTGTGCTTTACCTTGTAAAGCCATCTGGAAGTAACAACGGATTTTCCCTCAGGCCTCGACACCACCTCCAAAACATCATTCTTCATGATAGAAGAATACTCCTCCTGCATGACCTCTCTCCAGACCTGCTGGCTAGCTGCCTCCTCATAGCTAGAAGGCTCAGAGTCAACGATGTTGGCAACCATTGCCATATAGCTACAGAACCTCTTAGCTGGTCTAATCTCTCTAACCAGTCTCTTCGGCCCAGCAATAGATGTGGCCTCTCTCAAGATATCCTGAAGCCACTTGGGCTTCCTCTTCCAAGAGCACACTTCTCCCACCGGAGAATGAAACTCCTCATCCTCATCAGGAGCCTGAACTCCTGAATGTATGTTGTCCTCCTGCTTAAACCTGAACCTGTAGATGTTGAAGTACCATGTGAATTGTCCATTAGTGGACTATCTAGTGAACTAATCTGCGGGCTACTCTGCATGTTTCCCGAAGCACCACCCCTTTAACCCTGTGAGCCACTGCTCACTGATGGACCTGACACCGTAATCGATGTACCTCCTGATCCCTTCCCATTGGATCCCTGTGACTGACTTAGCTGCTCCTGAGGGTCTGGTTGATCTAGATACTCTAACTCCCGTGACCTCCTAAAAGCCCTGTCCTCCTCGAACTTCACATCTTGCCTGACAACAACTCTCCTCTGTGCAAGAATATAAATCCAAAAGGCTTTCAAGGTCTCACTATAGCCCACAAAGATACCCTTCTCTGCGGTGGGCTCTAGCTTGGTCCTCTTCTCCTTGGGTACGTATGAGTATGCAATACACCCAAAGATACGAAAATCACCAACATCAGGGTTCTTCCCAGAAAAAGCCTCCTCCAGAGTCACATGCCCCAAGGAACGATGGGGACTCCTGTTTTGCAAATACACAGCAGTGTTGCAGGCCTCTGCCCACAAAACCAATGGTAACCCCTGATCATGTAGCATGGATTTGGTAGCCCCAATGATGGATCTTTTCTTCCTCTCCGCAACTCTGTTCTGCTGGGGGTTGTAAGGAACTGTGAACTCCCTCCTAATGTCTTCCTCCACACAATAATCAACAAACTCGCTAAGGGTGTACTCCCCTCAATTATCTGACCTGGTGGACTTGATCTTCTGACCTGTCTGAGTCTCCACAAGAGCTCTGAACTCCTAAAACCGCTTGAATATCTCACTCTTGGTCTTCAAGAAATAAATCCAGGTCCTCCTGGAGTGATCATCAATGAATAACACATAATACTCATATCCACTCAAGGAAACATGAGACATCCGACCGCTCACATTGGTATGAATCAAATCAAGTATCCCAATCGATCTGTTTTCACTGCTGGGAAAAGGGGATTTGGAAAAATTTCCCATAGCATATCCTCTGCATGTATCTAGGTGATCAGAACTGAAATCTGGCACACCTGTAGGGAACTCCCATAATTTCCTCAAGGGTCCATGATACATGTGCCCCATCTTGTGGTGCCAAATCTCGCACAACTCTGAACTACTAGCTCTACTGCCGGTACTATTTCTCAATGCCAAAAGGGGCTGAAATGCCAACTTGTACACCTTTTCATGGCGTACACCAATCACTCTAGTTGAATCAGCTAGAGTGCCCCTGGGATATATAAGCACCTGTCCTCTCCTGAACAATAACTCATACCCTTTTTCCTCCAATGCTGAGATGTATATAAGGTTCTTCTTCATCCTTGGCACATATAGAACATCCGATACTTTCAAGGGAGGTTTGGGTTCCCTATAAAATGTTAGTGTCCCCACACCGACTGGTCTAACAATGCTGTCGTCTCCGAGTACTAACTCTATATCAATGCCACTCTCTGAAAGCTTTGAGAAGTACTCACAAAATCCTGTCATATGACGTGAAGCCCCATTGTCAACATACCAAATACCTGAAGATACTCTGCTAGTGGAGGGAAATGCACACTCCCTAGCAGGTGATCATACACTAGTGGACTCACAAGCAATGAACCCAAAATCCCGGTCAAAGCTCTCCGAAAAGTCCTCTATCTTTGTTGATGCTGCCATGGTCTTGTTCTTCCCCTTATTCTTCTTCTCTAGAAACACAACTACATAGTGTCTCGTCTTCTGCAATTCCAACGCTTCACCTTGGAATAGTCCTTCTCCTTGTTCAGCTGCTTACCTTTACCTCTTCCTTTTCCCCCACCACCACTTGTGGAAGCTTGCTTCTTTTCTTTGCCTTTCTTGCCCCTTGCTACCAGTGCTACATCCTCATCCTTCTTAATTAGTTTCGCTGCCCCAAGCTGGTTCTTTCTGATTTCATTATGTATGCAATCATCCCACAACCTCTCCTAAGAGGTAAGGGTCTCACGTGCAACAATCCCATCAGCAAAGCTCAGCCATGAAATAGGAAGGCCATTCACTGCAATCCGCACCAACTCAGTGGGTGGAATGACCTCTCCAACTGCTGCCAACTCATCTCTCAAATTAGTGATCTTTGTGAGGTATGCAGTAGCACTATCAACATTTTCCATCTTAATGGCCTTCAGCTTCTCCCTTAGGACCATTTTTCTGTTCTCATTGGTACTCTGGTAGAGATTGGTCAAGGCTGTCCACATCTCATGATCAAGTCTCTTTCCTCTCACATGAGGAATGCAATGGTCTTTAACACCATCCAAAATCAGTATCTTACCCTTGATATTCTTCTTGTTAAAAGTATGCCAACTGAACAACATCAGTAGGCACATTCACAGGGTGTTGTTGGGTATTCACCATTATACCCCAAACTTTTGCCTCCTCAAAGATGCTCTACATTCTTTCCTTCCATACACTGTAGTTTCTATGCCCATCCAACCTATCCTCCACCCTCAAGCCCAAAGACATGCTTGATATCCTAATAAACTGAAAATGACACTGTTGTGGTAAAGGTTCAGTTTTCTATGTGTAAAAACAACTTGCTGTAATTTTTCTCTTTGTTGTCCCAAACTGCACTTTTCAGCAAACTAGCTCTGATACCATGTAGAAATTTTATAACCCACTCCTGTTTTCAATTTCTCATTATTTCTCCCATAAATTTAAATGCCCATTCCCATAACCATACATTCAACAAGCTGGAAAAATAAATATTTCCTGAAAACACAAATTCTGGAAATTTCACAGTGTTGAAAATGCTGAAATAAGAACTCAGAAAAATAAATCAGCCACACACAAAAATTTGACACGCTGATTTTTGGTCAATATGACCTTGGAAAACCCCTTACAACTCTTGGGGAAAACCAGTTCGAAAGCTTCTCTTTATTTCCTGAATATTGCTTTTATAGTGAAACAGAAAAACACAGTAAAAAATTCCAGCAACCAAATTACAGACTTATCTCGATTTCCGTGCTTGCACACTGCCTCGGAAATTGTGCCGAATCAACAACTTACAAAACATAAATTATTACAACATTAATGACAACAATAAATGTTGTACGACCACCTTGGAAAACGTGCCAGAATTAGCTGTATGGTATTGTACGGACTATACATATTTGTACAGCAGCCCTCCTTGAACTTTGGCCCAGAAACAGCCTCAAAATCAGCGCTAAAGCTGCTGTCCTTTTTCTTGGTTTTTGTGTCGAAAAATCAGCAGTACTTCTCGATTTCCATGCCCAGATTTTTGCCTGAAACTTCATGCTTAATGCTGCTGCCCTCTTCCTCGATTTTCGTGCCTCCCTTTCTTGGAAACAATGCCTCTCTCTTGCTGTACGAATTTTTGCCTTGGTATTTGTGCCAATAACTCTGCTGTACGGATTTGTTGAAGTTTCCTTGTTGCTGCCGTCCTTCTTCTCACTGCTCAGAAAATCTTCTTTGCTTTCTCTTCTCCTCTCTCAATCTGCTCATGAAAGAATGAATGATCTTTTCTCTCATTTTCCTCCTTTAACCTAACCCTATGTGACTTTTGGGGAATCCCTAAATCCAATGGCTGAGATAGCTTTAGATTTAGGGCTGAGATTAAATGTTCATTTAAATCTCACTTTCTATTTTTTAATTCACCCCACTTTAATAAAGACCCTCTTAGTCATTTATTTCCAAAGTCACTTTTCACTTTCTAATTTCACATTGACTTTATTAAAGTCACTTTAAAATTAGACTTAGTAACTTTATAACTTAACGTCACTTTTAAATTAGATTTGACTTTATAACTTATAAAGTCACTTTAGGAGAAAAAGTGAAATACATTTGGACACTTTTCCCTAGGCCAAAGATCAAAGCCTTAGGGAACCAACTGTCCTTCGGTAACCAAATTTCAACATTTACTAGAGCTCCATGGGACCATAAGCAAACCTTGGATAAAAATTTATATTTTCCCACCCCGGTTTCGGTATCATGGTTTTCACACTTATTACTCCAAAATAGTTAAATGCCCTTTCCCATATCCATACATTTAACAAACTGGAAAATAACTTTTGTTGAAAACACAAATTCTGGAAAAATTACAGAATGCTGGAAAATGCAGAAATAAATATCAGCAGTAACAAACAGCCATTCAACACATCATAACACGGTAATTTTTGGTCAAGGTGACCCTGGAAAAACCCCCTACAACTCTTGCGGAAAACCAGTCTGGAAGCTTCTCTTTTATTTCTGAAAAATGCTTTTACAGTGAGCAGTAATACACAGAAAATTACAGCAAACACAAAAATCACTTATCTTGACTTTCGTGCCACCCTCCACCTCGAAAAATGTGCCAAACAGCAAACAGAAATATTTCAGAGAAATTACAGCATTAAATGCTGTCTTAGCTGCCTCGAAAAACGTGCCAGGAATGACCGTACGGACTGTACGGATTCCGTACGGATGGGACAGCAGCCCCCTTTATCGATTTTCGTGCCCAGAAAAATCTGCCTTGAAAATCGTGCTCCTTGCTGCTGTTCCAGCTCTCGAAAACGGTGCTGCCCCTCTCTCGAAAACCGTGCAAATGCTGTACGGACTTTCTGCCTTGGTTAATGTGCCAATAAACTCTGATGTACAGATTTTTCAGCCTTGGGAAGTGTGCTCTCTTGCTGTACGGACTTGCTGTGCTGCCTTTGCTGCTCTCCCTCTGCTCAGAAATCACTCTTCAGCTCCCTCTCCTCCTCTCTCAATCTGCTCATGAAAGAATGAATGACCTTTTCCTCCTTTTCCTCCTTTAACCTAACCCTAAGTGACTTTTGGGGAATCCCTAAATCCAATGGGTGAGATAGATTGAGATCTAGGGCTGAGATTAAATGCTCATTTAAATCTCACTTTCTATTTTTTAATTCACCCCACTTTAATAAAGACCCACTTAGTCTTTTATTTCAAAAGTCACTTTTTCCTTTCTAATTTTATATTGACTTTATTAAAGTCACTTTAAAATTAGACTTTAGTAACTTTATCACTTAAAGTCACTTTTAAATTAGATTTGACTTTATAACTTTATAAAGTCACTTTATTAACTTTATCACTTAAAGTCACTTTAAAATTAGATTTGACTTTATAAAAATTATAAAGTCACTTTAGGAGAAAAATTAAATTCTTTTGGACACTTTTCCCTAGGCCAAAGATCAAAGCCTTAGGGAACCACCTGTCCTCCGGTAACCAAATTTCAACATTTACTAGAGCTCCATGGGACCATAAGCAAACCTTGGAAGCTTTTAGCACTATAATGACTTGCCTTGTCGAAGGAGACCTTGCCTGTCATGAAGACAACATCTGGATAGGGCATCGAACCACTAGGTGTTTAAATCTCCGAGATCCAAGATTCTTGAAACTTTTAAGGAACAAACAAATCCTCCTTGAATATGTTATTTTCCCTCCCTCCAGGTTTCTCTTGACTGTGAAACGACAACTAGGCCCATATTGCTTGATGATCAGATTTGTCCTGCTCATAATCAAGGAGTTCCTCAACCCCCATGGAGGGGGAGAGGTCACTGCCATGTCAACAACAAGACCCAACTAGCGAAGCCACCTCTGCTACGTCTGCAAACCCTCTACAGTGATAGTCAGCTAAAAAACCCGAGGCCTGTCATGGGTTCTAAGTAGCATTGAGAATAGGCTATAGAAGGAAAGAAGACATAAAACTCATGGCTATGATTCGCTAAGACCACTGAGTTTTCCACAGATTGAAAACCCTAGTCGCGACTGTCTCTGCCAACCAATTTGAACAAGCGATTATTCTATTCCACCTCCACCTGATATGTAGGTTGTGAAATAGATATTGGTGATGAGAATGAGTTGAAAATGATTAACAAAGAAAGAAGTTAAACAAAAGAGTTGAAAGTCTGAGTGAAAATCTCTAGTGAGAGGTGGTAAGGAAGAATGTGTATAGGGGAAGAGACTTGAACACCATATGAGTGGGCACCTTCCCAAGTCAAATCTCGTGTTGTGAAGGTGAAAATGTGCTAAATTCATACAAGTACAGTCAAAGATGCTCAATGAAAATATTGGTAATGCCCACAAATTGAATACTAGTGGAAGCCAAGATCAACCAATACAAGAAGATTTGGCATTGAAAGTTGAAACTATTGCTGATGAAAATGAAAAAAATGAAAATTGGATGTGGGTACCTCGCACACCCCCTTTGAGTCCTTTGGATATTTGATGGTGATTCCTCTACTCATTATATCCTTGAAAGAGTTTCAAAGTTTTTCAAAATTAATTGTTTAGAAATTCAAACAACATTATCTAACTCAATAGAGTGATTAGAGTGATGAAGAGTGATGAAGGGGAGTATGCCTTAGTCACACAGATAGTGATTATCTTCTACCAAATGGGAATGGCAGTTCAATCCACCAAAGGGCATCAATTCCATGAGCCTTTCAGCCTTTCATCCAATAGTTAATACGGAAATCAAACTATGACAAAAGAGGCATGCTAATTATCGATTTCAACAAAATAGCCAAAGAGCATTCCATTGCAAATCCAGAGCAGGTCATGTCAAAACTTATCTCTTAAGTTATGATCTCTTTTGCAGTACTCTTATTTAACTACTGGTATGCTTCACTTGCTCAGTCACACTTCCTTTTATTGTTGATAGCACTTTGGGGTTTCAACTTCATTCTTTGTTGTACTCTTCATCTCTGATTTGTAGATGGTTATAATCTACTCTAAATACATGGTATATGTGCTTAATGTCAAATGTGGCAAAGATTGGATACACTAATTATAGTTGATGACACATTTTTTTCTTGCTTACTTTGGCCCCACATGAATTGGGATCACTAGTTTATCCATTTTTAATATTCAAGACTCTCTGCATTCTAGCTTTCATCACTTGTTCAAATGATTCTTAACTTGCATTTTATATTTAGTGTAATAATTCTCTTTATGTGTCCTCCAATTTCTTCTTTTCCATTAGTGAATGGTATATATAATATTGCCCAAAAAATTAGATATAAAATAAACAAGAAAAGAGATGTAACAGTCCCTCAATTCATGTCTTAATTACTATTTCCCTAATTATATACTCATTTTCGATCCCTCTGTCGTCTGTCACTTATATTGTTGTCATATATATATATTTTTTTCTATAATGATATTATATTGTATGTTCTCAGAAATAGGGAGTCGGTCATGGCTTGCCATGTCCTCCCTTGTCTTCGTCCATAAGCTTTATCTTAATTAATAATAGCATACATATAAACTTTGGTTACTACTAATCTCAATGCTATACTCAATAGGCTCCTTTGGATATATGTTACTTAAAAATGAGTACCATTACATGGCAGCAATGAGTATTAATCCATCTCAGCCAATGTTCTGAACTATTTGTTGGCTATGTCCAGATTCATTACTGTTTTGAGCTTCTTTAGCACTCGTTTACTGTTTAGTTATGATTTCCTCAGAAATATTTTGAATACATGCCCTAAATTGTTGAATGGTGAAACATTTGCTTTTAACCATCTAGTAGGTCACCATAGGTCTGAGTATACAAAGAACCCTCCCATGGAGGTGTGTAGACCATCAACCTAGAGCCAACTCTGAGGTGATGCCATTAATAAAAGCTTTCTTTTGTGTATTAGAGTTATTTATTTAATAGCTTGTCTTTTATATTTCTATTTATTTTGCTACATTTCTTCATTTCAGATCTATAAATAATTCAGGAAGGTACGTGTTGTAGTTTGTTTGGAAAGAAATTTCGAAGGGAAGATTAACACCACAAGAGCCCGGTAGACCAGAGACAATACCTGAATTTAATGTTGGGAATTGGGAATTGCACTTTTTAGGCAACTGCACAGTGCTCATCTTACAAGGGTGGTGGAGGCCACACCCGCCAACTTCTTCACTCTCCCTAGAAACTGGGGGTTGGTTTTCACTTACTGGATGTCAAATATCTAATACATTGAGTCAGATCGGAGATGGCCGTCCCACAAGTTGTGCTGGCAGAATCTGTGTAGCACCATCATCTCCGTAGATACCAAAAAAACAACAAATACTCCAGGAAACAACATAGTCTTGCTCTTGCTAGTGATGCCCGCCATGATCTCAGTCTCTTTTACCTCTTTTCAGTGATCAAGACACTATTACGGCCTCTATTTCACCTTTCAGAGAGTCGAGACGTTTGTGCCCCGTTGTCTTAAACATCGAATTGATGACTGTAAATAGGTAAAGTTACTCAATGGGGGCTTAATTGCCTAACCATAATTTATGTCCGTTACAATCCCTTTATTGAATTTTTTAGTGAATGGAAAGAGCGTCTACCAGGGAAATGAATTTCAATTTTAATGTGAAGGTTGCAGGTTGGCTACTTTGTTCAAATCTTGATACCCAATGATTTAGCCTTCAATACATGCAACATTCAAGTGCTTTGTAACATCATTATATTGCAAAGCATTATTTGTGAAGTTCACAAGTTAAAACGCTTATCCATTGCAACTAGATATTACAATGAAATTTTCCCTTTAAACTATCACTTATCATTGGCTACCCGAATCCCTTCAACCACTCAGTGGACTATGCAACCAGCACATCTAACCCCTGTAAGAGGTGCAGATCATTGCTCATATCCATTGGTTCGTGCAGGCTTATATCAGGAATATTTTGGATAATGAAAATCGGACGTTAGATATGATCTGAGGAAGTTAGGGTTTTTGTAAGCTCCATAATTTCATCTCAAACAAGTTGCCGAGGGAAAATCGTCACAAGTTTCATTTCAAACATCAGATTGGAATTCTGTAAAAAATGACCGAAAGTGCACAAACTGTAGTTTCTTGTGTATCGATTTCAGAGCCTATACTGAAACAATCCATAATTAGGTCATTGTGAGAGATAACACATATATTTGTCTTGAAGAATCCAAAATAGGTCTGATCTTTGGCATTGGAAAGAAGACTTAGAGAGCTACTACATGATCGGAGTTCAAGTCTTGGGTCTGAAATCACAAAGATACATCAGTTTTAATATCGAGCTCCTCAAAAGTAAGAAAAAGGTGTGTATATATATTTTTTTTAATTGTAGAAGTCTTGTTTGAAAAATCAGTTTGAATTGATTCCTAAAATGCCCCCCAAAAAGAATTCCACACCCATTAAGCCCTTTGAAGGCTCTACTATGACTCATGAAGAGGAAGAAGTGCAACATGATATATCAAAATTACGAGACCGAGTGCAACAAATCTCGCTCTCGCAAAGAGTAACAAAAGATGAAATGGAAGCTAAGATGGATGGTTTGAAGAAAGACATGGGTGGATTGAAGAAAGACGTAGAAGCTAAGATCGATGGTATAGAAGAAAAATTGAAAGACAACATGGAAGACATGAAAAATGGTCTAAAAGCAGACATGAAAAATTTGAAGGAAAGTTTGACAAAGTTGCTACAAGAAATGATTCTTAATGGCAAAACGGTAGTAGATGAACCTCATGATGAGAACAAAAGAAATGTTAATCATGATTTCATAGACTCTAATGTGGGATTTAAGACCCACCATATTCCAAAGATTGATATGAGAAATTTTGATGGCAAGGATCCAATAACATGGATACTACAAATGGAGCAATATTTTGATCTCCATAATGTGCAAAACACATAAAAGGTATGCATTGCAACTTTATATTAGAACAAAATGCATTTGTATGGTATCAATGGCTTTGCTCTCATAAAAAAATTGTCACTTGGTCAATTTTTATGGAGGAAATGATAGCACATTATGAGGATACAAAGAGTAACACCTTCTTTATCCAATTGACAAATTACAAACAAAAGGGTTCAATGGTGGAGCACATTGAGGACTTCCAAAAATTGAATATAAGGGTAATTGATATTTTAGAGGAACACAGGATTGATGTCTTCATAGTGACTTTAAAGGATAACATCCAACATGAGGTTCACCTTTGGGAACCTGATTCATTGGAAAAGGCATTCTGGCTGGCAAGAAAAAATGAAAGAAAAATTATGGGGACAAGGAAGCCTACCACTCACAAACTATAAAGATGGAAGTGTTGCTATTCCTAGACTTCCACAACCTACAAGGTTAACACCACAACAATTGGAAGAAAAAAGAGCAAAAGGGATTTGCTATAGTTTTGATAGCAAATACACTAAAGGTCATAAGTGTGCTGAGAAGAAATTATTTACATGGATTGTGAAGAGGAGGAAGAAAAGGAACAAGAAATTTCAAAGAAGAGCATATACACCAAGAACCACCCTAGAGGAAGAAGAAATGAATCTGACCATATCCTGTATTGGCAGGAATTACCACTCCTCAAACTCTCAAGATAGAAGGACATATCAAGAAGAAAAATGTAATAGTGTTGATTGATTCAGGTGGTACCCATAATTTTATTCATTGTAAGGTAGCCAAGGAATTGAATTGCTTCCTATACCCAACACCTGAGTGTCAAATGATCGTTGCAAATGGAGGAACTATAAATTGCTCTGGAAGTTGCCATAATATCAAACTAACCATGGGGGAATATGTATGTATTGAATAGTCCAATGCTCTCCATCCCAATGGGTGGTGCTGATGTTATTCTAGGTGGACAATGGTTACAATCTTTTGGGACAATAACTTTTAAATTTCAAGAACTTTTCTTGAATTTTTTTTTTGGAAGGAAAGAAAGTTGAATTAAGGGCTATCACAAGGAAGGCAGGAAAGATAATCAGCTCTAATGTCATGACAAAGCTTTTGAAGAAAGAACAACGAGGCGTAATTGCACAATTATGCTCACTACAGGTTCAAACATCAAAATCATCTATTTCTCCAGATCTCCAAATACTCTTGGACAATCATTCCAAGGTATTTGAGACTCCCAAAGGATTCCCACCTATTTGTGATCATGATCATGCTATTCATTTGATTCCAGGAAGTGTTCCTCCAAACATCAGGCCTTACATATCCTTATGCTCAAAAGAGTGGGATTGAACATATGGTTGCAGAAATAATAGAGGTTGGTATAATTCAACCTAGTCAAAGTTTTTTCTCTACTCTAGTAGTATTGGTGCATAAGAAGGATGGATCAAGGCGTATGTGTACGGATTATAGGGAGCTCAGCAAGCTCACTATTAAAGATAGATTTCCCATCCCCATCATTGATGAATTATTGGATGAACTACATGGAGCAATTTACTTCACCAAACTGGATCTTCGTTTTGGATATCATCAAATTAGAATGAAAACTGAAGACATTCCGAAAAAAACATTCAAAACTGATGGGGGTTATTATGAATTTTTGGTCATGCCACATTTCAAGGTTTGATGAATTCCATTTTCAAACCCTTCCTTTGGAAATTTGTTAGTATTTTTTGATGATATACTAATCTACAAAAAGTCTTGGAAGGATCATGTTCAACATGTTGACATGGTGCTCAAACTATTGGAGGAGAAACAAATATATGCAAAAACCTCCAAATGTTTCTTTGGAGTGCATGAAGTGGAATATTTGGGTCATATTGTATCTCACGAGGGTGTTAAGGTAGACCCTAACAAAATTAAATCCATTAAGGAATGGAAAATCCCTACAACCATAAAGCATCTTCGAGGGTTTCTCGGGTTAACATGGTATTATCGCAAGTTTGTTAAGACTTATGGGGGAATATCGACGCCTTTAACATCATTTCTGAAGAAAGATGCATTTTCTTGGACTCCAGAAGCAACTAAAGCCTTTGAACATCTTAAAGAGGCACTGTGCCGATCACCGGTCTTAGCTACACCAGACTTCACAAAAACCTTTATTGTGGAATGTGACGCCTCAGGGAATGGAATTGGTGCAATTTTAATGCAAGAAGGAAGACCCATTGCTTTTGAAAGTCGTCTAATCAAATTAAAGTATTTACTGAAACCTATTTATGAGAAGGAAATGTTGGCGATACTACATGCACTAAAGCAATGACGACCTTACCTAATGGGAAAACACTTCAAGGTAAAAACCGATCATGATAGTCTTAAATATTTTTTGGAACAAAGATTATCTTCAGAAGAGCAACAAAAATGGGTCACAAAGATGTTGGGTTATGACTTTGAAGTCATCTACAAAAAAGGGAAGCAAAATGTTGTTGCAGATATACTCAAGAAAGGATGAGGATGTGGAAGCATTGCTTTGTGCCATTTATATTATCCAACCCGAGTGGATAACCGAAGCAAGAGATGAATGGAAGAATGATGAAGAGGTGTGGATACTCATTCAAAAGTTACAGCAAGATCCTAGTACATTTGAAACATTTAGTTGAAAAAATGATTCATTATGGTACAAAGATCGCTTATATCTTTGTAAGAATTACCAACTCAAACAAAAGATTGTTTTGGAATTGCACACCTCTCCCTTAGGAGGGCACTCAAGATTTTTAAAAACTTACCATAGGGTCAAGAAGGAATATTTTTGGGATGGCCTTAAATCTGATATTCAAAAGTTTGTGGCAAAATGTTTGGTTTGCCAGCAAAATAAAGTTGAGACAATTAAGACCCCAGGTCTGTTACAATCGTTATTCATTCCAAGTCAACACTGGGAAGAGGTTTTAATGGATTTTATCATAGGTTTATCCAAGTCCGAAGGAAAGTCTGTCATCATGGTGGTAGTTGATAGACTTACGAAGTATGCACACTTTTGTGCATTATCTCATCCATTTAAAGCCAGTACAATTGCTACTTCATTTATGGAAACAATTCAAAAGCTACATGGAAACCCAAAGATTATTGTAAGCGACAGAGATCCCATTTTTATAGAAATTTTTGGACGGAATTATTTTCTTGATTGGGTACTCAATTAGCTCATAGGTCATCATATCATCCTCAATTTGATGGGCAAACTGAGATAGTGAACAAATGTTTGGAAGAATATCTTCGTTTCTTTGTATCTGATAAACAGACTCAATGGGTCAAGTGGTTACCTCTAGCTAAATGGTGGTATAACACTTCCTTCCATACTGGAGCAAAAATGACCCCATTTATGGCACTTTATGGATATCATCCACCCATAGTTATTAAAACCGGAACCGGTGACCGGACTGGTGGACCTAATGAACCGGGTTTCTAACCGGAACCGGTCTAACCGGGAGCGGTCAGATCTCAATGAACCGGTTTTAAAAAAAATACATTAAATAATTATTTTTTAATAAAAAAACTATTTTTAAGATTTGCAACCATGATTCCAAGCCAATAGAGACAAAATATGCAAAGTTTGCTCATTTATATACCATGCAAAGGTGAATATATCAAAATGGCACCGAGTGCAAAACATATCATCGAAAAATACATAAGCAATGAGGCTCCAAATGGCCCATAAAGTCCAAAAACAATGCTACAAGCTATGAGGCCATTGGCCTAATACAAGACTACATGTTAGTGATCAACAACATGATCACTCCTTGTAATATCCCCAAAGGGAAATAACCAGTAATACACAGAAATATGCCAGACAGATATAGAAAATACAATGATGGAACCAGATCATGGAACAAGTACATATAGTATGCCAGAAAACTAAGCCATTTTATTAATCTGAGAATACATAGAGAGGAGTACAAAATAATCAGAATGAGTGCACCTATCCTTGCCCTAGGCAAGTGGAGACCCTCTCAGAACAGACAATGGCTGCAAATAAGGACGGCGTCCTAGCTGGCTGAAGATCTGCTATGAAGAGCTGCTGCTGGAATGCAATGGAACTGTGAACTGAAGACTAGAGGATGGCTGATCTCAATCCTCCAAACCCCCACCAATAAAAACGCTGTCTCTGCTAGTGACAGCGCAGAAGACAGGTGAAATGCTGGCCACAGAACCTCCAGATGGCAAGATCAACTCCTCAAGGCTGGAACCACTGAAAAACGCTGCCAAATCTCACACACCAGACTCTGCTCATCAGATCAGCGTCCCTCCTGACTGGATCTGCGTTCTCTCTCCCTAAGATCTGCTAGATCTGAATCCTCCTTTCCAGATCTGTGTCCTATCACTCCAGATCTGCGTCCTCTAAGGCTAGATCTGCTGCTATTTCTTCAGATCTAGGCTGGATCTGACAATATCTCCTCAGATCTGTATCCTCCAAGGCTGGGTCTGATGCTATCTCTCCAGATCTGCACTCTCCAAGGCTAGATCTGCCAATATCTCCTCAGATCTGTATCCTCCCCGAAATTTCAGATCTGATACTATCCCGGATACCCCGCACTCTCCAAAATTTGAATCTCTCGGATCTACGTCCTCCAAGGCGGGTTACCTATCGGTACCTCCCCCGAGATACGCGTCCTTTACCTTAGCCAATTGGATGCGTCCTTCCTTCTACCCACCGGCGTCCTCCCTCCTGGTTGCGCAGGTCTCAAGAAGACTTCCCTTCTCTCCAAATCTCCACCAGAGCTGGCTGTGACTACCCTTTGGCGAAGGATGTTACTCAGTGCAACATACCCCAGGGCAAGCACTCGATCGAAGCTAAGGGTGATACCAGAAAATAACCTTACCAAGGCAGGCACTCGAAGTCCCCCGAGGCTAAGGGTGAGATCTCCGAATGGAGACACTCGGTTGCACTAAACAGTGCTGCAGACCGACTAAACAACCGGCGTGCTGAAGCAGACAGAAGTCTAGCTCTCAATATCAATATCAAATCATGCCTGCCCAAATGAGGTGAGAACCCCACCTTTTATAATGCTAAACTCCCTCCAAAACTTAACTGCGTCCTTCACTCTCCTTGGCCTGCGCAGTTAACCTTGGGTCAGCCTGATGCCTCCCCATCATACTCATGTGGACCCCCAAGGCCCCCTCTCTAAGTTATAACGTCAATCAACTAGGAAAAGAACACTTTATTTATAAAGTGAGGTGACTAAAGTGAGGTGACCCCTCTTATTTCTTACTTTATTTATTATTTCTAGCTAAAGCGGCAAAATAAAGCAAAAATGAAATATTCCAATTAGCAAAGCTAATTGGGAATATTACAGTCTCCCCCGGCAAAACGTTGCTTGTCCTCAAGCAACTGAAGTGATGGATGCTGTAAAGTCTGCTCACTCTCCCCAGTGGCATCCTCATCCGGCAAAAATGGCTTGTTCTCAAGCAATGCTTGAACAAGCCTACTCTCTAGCTGATGCTCCCTGCTGATACTGCAAAATGTGCCTGGGTCCCACTGAAACCTCTCTGTCTCCTGCATCACCCTGATATGAAGGGATATCTCAATGCCAGGATCCCAAACTGATTTCTCATGATACCAGCCAACCAACAATCCGCCCGGGTCCCATCGCCACCATGGCCAATAATAGCCCAAGTCCCATGGCTCGGACTGCTCACTGCCTCTGGCTATGACTGAAGACCATGACCGCTGCTGCCCTGCATCTATGACTGTGTAAGCTGGCCCATCAACTGTGAACCAACTCGTCACCTCTCTCCAATCAAGGCATGGAGTCGAAAATATAATGAGGAATATCCCCCTCCTGTGGATCCTCCATCTCCAAGCGATCATCCAGACAAAATGAGCCACCTCCCAACAAGGCAACTCCTGAAAATCTCCTTCCATCTCAAGCTCTGGTAATGAAGGTGGGCTGAAAATATGAACTTGGCAAGCATCATAGCTTACCCCATGCTGTCCTTCTCTCCACTCATGACAAGTGTAGAGTCTATGCTGATCCTGGGCTGCAAAATCATTGCCCTCCAGTGGCAAGGTGAAAAACAATCCACCATAGAAGGTTCCTCTATCAATGAAGAACAAGCTGGCCCAAAACAAACCATCCATGAAGAATATGACATGGTCATCATGGATCACCCTAATGAGATGTTTGCTGAAGGTTCTACATGAGGATACATAATGCAAACAATCTCTCACAAGGATACAATGTAGTCTCATCCACTGCAACTTCAGAAAATTACATGGCAAGCAATGTACAAGATTCATCACATCTACTAATGGATAGTAAATGGCTGAATATGACAACAACATAAGGCCAAACACTTGCCCATATCTGTACAATGGATGAATATCAATCTCATGGCCCACCTCAAAAGAGAACACATATGTAGTAGTGGTGGCCATGCCTCCTCCCATGCTCCTATTAGAACATGTAGTGCAGAAGATACTCAAAGGCACATTCAGCTCATGTGTCTCCCTCATAATCAAGCCTCCCATACAGATCTGATCTATATCAGCAAATGAAGACATGATCAAGAGCAAAATGAAGGAAATGTTGAAGGTCTCATGTGGTGCAAGAAGGTAATCCTCCTCATGCTTGGAAACCCAAGTCAAGAAGAACATGCCATAGATGTCTCTATCATCATTCCCTCCTCTTTGTGCAACAAATATGACGTGATCCTGGGACCTATGGGTTATAGATCCACCATATCTTTGTTGTGCACACTTCATCCATAATGTTCTGCTCCAAGGTGACAACGTTGTGAGCTCATGCAAATGAGTTCCTGTCAGTACAAGACTCTGTTCTTTGACATGCTCCTTGTCAAAGACTCCTCTAATAATGCTGCAATAAATATGGAATACCTCCCAAGATGGAAGTGCTTCCCCATCCAAGACCATGGAGATAGTGCCATCTCCTCCTCCTGCAACATCATGCAAAGTGTGGGGGCAAATCTGCCCTTGCTCTCCCCAGCAAAGCAACAAGAAATTGTGTTGCCTCCCCATACCTCCATCATGTAACTCATGTGATGAAGACACAATGAATGATATGAGTAACACATCAACACCATGCATCCATACTCTATGTTGCTCAATGATGCAAGTATCCATCCTTCTCTTCCCCAACCTCCTACTCTTAGGAAGAGTGTTTGCCAAGTGATGGCCAAACTCTTTCAAGAGTAACCAGCGCAGCCAAGCCTCCTGCTGCCCGGTATCATAGATCTGCAAGTACAAGTGATGGCCAAACTCCCTCAAGAGTAACCGGCGCAGCCAAGCCTCCTGCTGCCTGGTATCACAGATCTGCAAGTAGCCTCCTAGCTCCTTGCTCATCATCCCCATCCACTCAATCACTTGTGGATGCCTCCCTCTTCTCCTCATCCTGGTACTCCTCCCATGAGGGCTACCATCCTCCCAAATCAAATTGCTGATTTTGCACTTCATGGGATTTTGAAATATAAACTTCTCAAGGATCAATGAGACCCTATCAAAAATCAAATAGGTGGTAGGCAAAAACCTCCCATCATGATGTGTATGGCTCAAGGGATGTCCAACACAAGCATGAGAGATGTTATCCATCCTAAGATGTCCACCATCTTCTATTTGCTCTTGTGAGAAGGGAAGAAAGTCATTGCACCCCATGGTGTGTCGAAGTGCATCTCCAGTGAGATCTCTCCTTGAGACCTCCTCTTCATCCATAGTCTTCTCCATCGAGTACCAACTCAAAATCTCTCGCCATCCAACCTCAACACGTGGCTGCTGTATCCTGTGCAACTCTAATCGTCTCATACCATTATCCAAGTCAATATATGAGACCTGACTAGGTGGCTCTGCCTCTCTCTCTCTAATGGGAAGGGATGACCCAACAATACTGCTAGTCCCATCCATGCATGCCTGAAGGGGGATGATCTGACGCTCCCTCGTGCTCTCTGGTTGTACCATCAGGGAATCCAGTTGTTCCCCAATGCGGACCAACTTGGCCGCCGACTTGGCACAAGTCACTCTCATATCCTCCAGCTCCTGGTCCTGCAACAAAATGGTCTCCCGTACTGACGCGGCCTTCTCCCTCAAAGCTCGAAGGTCCGTCCGAAGCCGATGATACCGCTGTCTGCGACCATCATCCGATACCTCTGTATCCCCTAGTGCCTCATCGATAATGGATATATCTCCTGATACCTCACCCATCTGTCGTGTGCTGCTACCATCCGAAGACTCGGACACGGCTCCAGTCATCACCTCAATGGATGGCTCTACCGGGGTAGGCTCTATCTCCTCCACTACGATATCAATCGGCACGGTCAAGGAAGTCTCTAATGATGGTGAGTCCTGTGTCTCACTAGGTGTATCCTCGAACTCCCTGCAATCCTGTGTTCCCTCATCCTCTTCCCCACTGCTCTCGGAGAAGACCTCAATGAAGTGTGCCTTCCCTGCCGCACACCTGTGTCCTGGTGCCCATGGCTCCCGGCAAGTGAAGCACAACCGCTCCCTCCTCAGCTCTCTCCTGGCCTCATCATCAAACTGCCCTCGTCCCGGATTCGCCTTGGGAGGCGGAGCCCTCGTGTCCTTACCCTTAGGCTGGAAGGCCTGTCTCTGGGGATAAGGTGTCCGAGTTCTGGGTAAGACATCCTGTAAGTCCCGAATCCTGCTGATGGCATCCTGAAGGGTAGCCGGTCTGTTCGTCGGGACTAGGCTACGAAGTGGCTCTGACAGCCCCCCCACAAACATGCAAACCATCCGAGCTGCCGATAAATCAGGTACCATCACCGAAATCCTCAAGAAGTCTGAAATGTATGTCTCTGCACTCCCAGTCTGTTTGAGCTTGGTCAACTCACCAAAATGCTGCTCCGGATCCCTCCTGTCAAAGCGCTCTACCACCCTCCGAGTAAACTCGGCATATGTCGTCACTGTAGAATGCCCTAGTGTCACCATCCCATGGAACCACCAATCCCGGGCCTCACCATCCAGATGCAATGTTGCCACCTTAATGGCCTCTGACTGCATCATCTGGTTAAGCTGGAAATAGATGTCCAGCTTCTCCACCCAGGATTTTGCCGAACTGTTTGATGAGCCATCAAACGTGGGCAAATGAAATCTGCTAGCTGCGCGGTGGTCATCACGGTGGTGCCTGTGCCCCTGGTGATGATCATGGAATCTAATGCCATACTAGACCCGAACATAATCTCTGAATGAGAGAGCCTTCATGAACGCCGGTCCGAAAGCCTGATACTCTGCAAAAATGCCAACCATCCGAGCCAGATCTATCTCTCGCTGTACTGCTGTCCCCCATCTCCTCGAATCGTCACCACCTGCCATTGGCATTTTCTGCTAGGTGCCTACAGGCTCCTCAGAAACTGCACGGCTGCTGCAAAACCATACTGCTGCTTAACTTCGACCTCCGATTTACCCACTGAAAACTACTCAGAAAATTCTAGGAATTTGGAAAGGTGATCCTTGTCCAAAACCCAGAAAAACCCAGAAAACGTTTTCCTAATTCCAAACTTCAAAATTTGACCCTTTATATTTTGGCCCTTTTTCCAACTGCGTTTTTGGTATTGCAACTGCTATTGCTCTGTATGATCTCTTTCCCGATGTCATAGACACGAGGTGCAAGGCAGTGTACTACGATACCCGCTAGCCAATATCCCCAAAGGGAAATAACCAGTAATACACAGAAATATGCCAGACAGATATAGAAAATACAATGCTGGAACCGGATCATGGAACAAGTACATATAGAATGCCAGAAAACTAAGCCATTTTATTAATCTGAGAATACATAAGGAGAAGTACAAAATAATCAGAATGAGTGCACCTATCCTTGCCCTAGGCAAGTGGAGACCCTCCCAGAACAGATAATGGCTACAAATAAGGACAGCGTCCTAGCTGGCTGAAGATCGGCTATGAAGAGCTGCTGCTGGAATGCAATGGAACTGTGAACTGAAGACTAGAAGATGGCTGATCTCAATCCTCCAAACCCTCACCAATAAAAACGCTGTCTCTGCTAGTGACAGCGCAGAAGACAGATGAAATGCTGGCCACAGAACCTCTGGATGGCAAGATCAACTCCTCAAGGCTGGAATCACTGAAAAACGCTGCCAAATCTCACACACCAGACTCTGCTCATCAGATCAGCGTCCCTCCTGACTGGATCTGCGTTCTCTCTCCCTCAGATCTGCTAGATCTGAATCCTCCTTTCCAGATCTGTGTCCTATCACTCCAGATCTGCGTCCTCTAAGGCCCGATCTGCTGCTATTTCTTCAGATCTAGGCTGGATCTGACAATATCTCCTCAGATCTGTATCCTCCAAGGCTGGATCTGATGCTATCTCTCCAGATCTGCACTCTCCAAGGCTAGATCTGCCAATGTCTCCTCAGATCTGTATCCTCCAAGGCTGGATCTGATGCTATCCCTCCAGATCTGCACTCTCCAAGGCTGAATCTCTCAGATCTTCGTCCTCCAAGACTGGTTCTGCCAATGCCTCCCCAGATCTGCGTCCTTCTGCCTTAGCCAACTGGATCTGCGTCCTTCCTTCTCTAGACCAGCGTCCTCCCTCCTGGATCTGCGCAGTCTCAAGAAGGGCTTCCTTCTCTCCAAATCTCCACCAAGAAACTGCTGCTGACTACCACTGAAACTGAAGGATGTTACTCAGAAAATTACCTTACTAGGGCATGCACTCGAAGTCCCCCGAAGCTAAGGGTGATACAGAAAATAACCTTACCAGGGCAGGCACTCGAAGTCCCCCGAGGCTAAGGGTGAGATCTCCGAACGGAGACACTCGGTTGCACTAAACAGTGCTGCAGACCGACTAAACAACCGGCATGCTGAAGCAGACAGAAGTCTAGCTCTCAATATCAATATCAAATCATGCCTAGCCAAATGAGGTGAGAACCCCACCTTTTATAGTGCTAAACTCCCTCCAAAACTTTGATTGCGTCCTTCACTCTCCTTGGCTTGCGCAGTTACCCTTGGGTCAGCGTGAGGCCTCCCCTCATATCCATGTGGACCCCCAAGGCCCCCTCTCTAAGTTATAACGTTAATCAACTAGGAAAACACTTTATTTTATAAAGTGAGGTGACTAACGTGAGGTGACCCCTCTTATTTCTCACTTTATTTATTATTTCTAGCTAAAAGCGGCAAGACAAACAAAAATAAACTAATTCAATTAGCAAGGCTAGCGGGAATATTATCCTCATCATGATCAAAATCATCACCACTACTAGACAAGGGATCATCAACATGAGCACATAAATAATATGGCTTAGAGTTTGAGGACTCCTAAAACTTCTCTACAACTTTAGTAGTAGTAGTTGTAGTAGCAAAAATAGACATCAAAACTACAAATCACTGAGCAACATGGTCTCTCAGGAAACTCATCATTAATTCATCGCTACTAGAAATGGGATCATCAACAAGAGATACATAAACATCATCTAGCTCAAAGTCTTCATACTTGGATTGCTCAACCTTATAACATGATAGAAATTGAAAAAGTTTAACATGCCTAACCAGTGATTTTGGTTTGAGTGAAGGGTTCATCTCCTCAACCTTAAAATGCGGTAGAAAAAGATTAGCATGCCTAACTAGTTGTTTTCCTTTGAGTGAAGGGTACATTCTTGTTAAGGCCACGGTAGGGGAGTTCAACAATCAATACCACCAACATCAACAAAGTTCAACAATCAATGCCACCAACATCAAGGTTCTTAAATGACTTCATGCTCTTGATCAAATTCCAATCTCGTACCCTTACACATGATAGAAACAAATGGAAACATTGCAAACTCCCAAACCATGAAACCCTGAAAACCATTAAGTCTGCTGAATTTTGAGTGAAATCTAAAATTCTAGTTTCTCCATATGAAATCCAATGAGGACGAAACCACTCTTAAACATCCTGAGTCATTTCATGGTAATGTTAAAAATTTAAGTAAAATGTCACTTTTACTTTAAGAATTTAACATTACCATTAATTGCCAAGAGGATGTGTCAGGAAAATGAGAGGGTAGGCAAAGTCAAGTGAAGCTCCCCTTGCCCTCCTGAAATGGTAGCACAAACTTGAGCATGGGACACCTAACCGGCCGGTTAGGTACGAAACCGACTGGTTTATGCATTAACCGGCCGGTTCCGTACCTAACTAGCCGGTTAGGTCTGGTTAACTGGCCATTTTAGGTGAGAGGCCTCCCTTAACCTGGTTGCTTGAGTGGTTTATACCGGCACCTTAGCTGACTGGCCGGTTTGACCGGTTACCGGTTCAAACCGGTCAGTTTTGATAACTATGCATCCACCCTCCATCACATCATCTTTACGAGAAAATTCTAAGGTTCAAGCAGTGGAAGATCACAACGAGCATCAACAACAAGTTCAACTCTTAAAGGATAACCTCACCTTGGCGCATAATCGAATGAAATAACAAGTCGATCAATATCACATCGAAAGAAGTTTTGATGTAGGCAACTGAGGGTTTTTACGACTACAACCATAAAAACAAATGTCTCTTATAAGCAAGCTAAGAAGGATAATAAAATATCACTAAAGTATTATGGTCCTTACAAAGTGTTGCAAAAGATTGGTACTATGGCATACAAATTGGAGCTTCCTGCATCTTCTCGAGTGCCACCCAGTTTTCCATGTGTCATGCCTAAAGAAGGTCATAGGTGACAAACTCCCAGTTCAAACAATATTGCCAGAACTTGATGAAGAAGGAAAAATCATATTGGAACCTAAAGCAGTCACGGAAACAAAAAATCGACAACTACGAAATCGATAAATTTCAGAGTTTATCATCAAGTGGAAGAACTTACCCGTTGAAGATTTGACATGGGAGGATGAGAATTTCATAGAGAAGCATCCAGAATTGCTCGAGCGTTGAAGACAACACTTTTTTGAAGGAGAGGGGCATGCTACGTCCTTATAATACTAGTGTGTCCCCTTATTGTTATTGTTAGTGTAACCCCCTTATTTTTATTGTTGTGCCCATGTAGTCCCCATATTTTTATTATTGTGCCCCATAGAAGCCCACTATTGTTATTGTTGTGCCCTTATTGTTATTGTTATGCCGGCTAGGATTATATTGTGTGACCCCTTGGACTCTTATATATAGAAAGGAGGTTTTTTCATTTGAATCATCCAAAAATTGTTCATTTATGTAATGTAAAGGAGGTTGCCCCCTTGAAGAAGGCTGATTTCTAAGTCATTGATCTATCTTTTCTTCTATTTTGTGAGCTGTTTTCATAACAGAGTTCCTAAACTTAACTTCCAGATATAGATTGCAGCATTGAATGAAAAATATCCAAGATCTCTTAATGCATGACCTAAATACTGAATAATTAAACATTTAGTTACTGGTATTCTTCACTTGCACAGTTACACTTCCCTTTTTATTATTGATAGCACTTTGGGGTTTCAATTTCATTATTTGCTACACTCACTCTGATTTGTAGATGGTGATAATCTACCTTAAATATATGTTATATGTGCTTTGAGGGTTTTCCTTGTCGATCAAATTGATGTCCTATTAGCATCGTTCATATGGATCTACTTTGAGAACCCTATGGTATCATGTTTTCAATAGGGTTATATGATTACTGTCCTTGTTGGTTATACTTTATTTTGATATATGATGGTAAATGTATCTTAAATGTTGTCTTTTTCATGGTATTTCTGAACATTGTAAACTGTTTGGTGATGTTTTACTTTGAATGTATGATGGCAGATACATCTTGACTATTGGCTTTTTCATGGTATTTCTGAGCAGTGTAGACAGTTGAATCTTACATCGTAAACACTGGATTTCATGTGTATTAAGATAATAGATAGAATGACATAAATCAGTCCATCTTGGATGACATTAGTTTCGTGTCCTAAATGCTGACATTTTTATTGGATCTATGGACACTTGGGTTGAGCAAGATATGCATTTTCATTACTATGTTCATTCCTTACACTTGATATACACTAATAATAAACTAGTGATATTATTCAAAGATTGATCGCAATTTACCTTTGTTACATTTCGTGTCTCTTACTTGATCCTAATAATAAACTTGTGGTGATATTGCTCAAATATTGATTACTATTTACCTTTTTACATCACTACTTTGTGGTTAGTATTTACCCTTCTTACATCACTACTTTGTGGTGATATTGCTTAAAGATTCATTATTATTTACATTCGTTACATCACCCTTGTTAATCACTACTTTGTGGTGATATTGCTCAAAGATTGATCACTATTTTCTATTTAACTTCGTTACATCATTGCTTTGTGGTTATTATCTACCCTTGTTACAATCTGTGTGATCCATCATTACTTTGTGGTTACTATTTACCCTTGTTCCTATCTTTGTGAATGACACTGATAACAAGTGTTATGATATTGGTTTTGATCAATATTTACATGACATAAACTTTGGAATTCTCTAAAACGGTCATTGATAATATCTGATTTTAGAAATATAGCGGTGTATCCTTTTCAGAAGACAACATTTTTATCATCATAATGAATGTTGTCAATGTTGTTCAAGGATGTAATTAGACGAGGCATTAATTTTCCCTGCTCATGTTAACTTAGATATGATAGTTGTTGACATTTGCAATTAGGGTGCAAGGTGCCTGTACATTTGATTTAGTACTTACAAAGGGAATTTTAAATCATAACAAGTGCATTGCTTGGGTATACTATTTTTTCATTGATAATTTTTTTTTTCTTTTTATACAGCAACTGGACCTAACATGGAGTGGAAGCGAAAGCCCCTAACCAGATTACTGCATCTAATAACCCTGGAGTAATTAACAGTAGCACAGGTAGTGCAAGTGTTGCTGAAACAAGTGCATGATGATAGAGCTACCAAGTTGGATGATAGAGCTACCAAGTTGCAGGAACAACTGGAACAACTAAATGTCGATGATAGAGCTACCGAGTTGCAGGAACAACTGGAACAACTAAATGTTCGAAATGATCGGCATCTAATTATTCTGAATCATCTTCAAATTCCTGAAGCTGCTTTTCTAGGGCTCAATTTTGGAAGCTTTGGAGCATTCTTTGGAAATAAGTGCTTTGAGCAGAGATTGGTAAAAGTGGCTGTGACAAGAGTTCCACCCCACTTTCCGAGACATTTCAGAAAACAGAGGATTCAAATGAAGAACCTACTTGAAGGTCAATACTTTTTTTTTTAATGACAGTGTTGAGTCTGTTAAAATGAGGCATTATAGTTCATCTTTATTGAAAAAACCTATAAATGTTAATAATGGGGAACTTTTGCAGGACATCAGATCCAAGCCCGAAGTCTCCAAGTGAACACTATGAACAAACATCTCCCAGTGAATATAAGAACTTTCCTTCTGGTATTGACATTAGAGATTCAATCACAGCAAACGGGTTTCTCAATCTGATCCATCCAAGCAAGATCCAGTTGTACAGTTGGACCCTCATTGTTCAACTGTTGAAACTGCTCCAAGTTATGCAAGTGTTGGGTTAATGCCTCATATTATCGGTAGCCAATAAAGTTCCTATGAACCTGCCTTATCCCATTGACTTGATGCCTCTTGGCTACCAGACCTTGTGGTATTTCTTACATTTTCTTATATCTGGCATATGGAAATGGCATTGATATTAAAGCACATTGTCAGAAGTCTTAAATTTTTAAGGAGAAGCTTACAATGAAAAAAGTATAACTGCCAATAATCAAATAATAGAAACAACGAAATCATAACTTTTTTCTACAAAGTTATCCTGTAATTTCTTTGGCTTGCACTTTCCTTCCTTGACGGGCCTGTAAATTTTGAAACTTTTGGTGGTATCCAGTCTCTTTGGTTAAGTAGCATCAAAAGCGAGTCATTGGTTAGGTTTAGTTTGTCGTAGGACAGCAGTCAATGCATTGATCCCACTGGGCATAGCATAAGCATATATTTCCTGTCTTAAATAACCTAATAAATGAAACAGTAAATCTATTAACAACAATCTCTGAAGGGAATGCATTTTTTCTTCCACGGAACTTTGCTTTGTTTAAAAGCAGATAGGTCGAATCAATTTTGCCGCGAACTGGTTTAGGTTCTGAAAATTTATTCTGAACATTTTTATATTTACCGCACCTTTGCATTCCTTTACTAATGCGCCTTTTGTAAACTAATAGGTGACTGAATAGTAGGCTTTTTTTTAAACTACTCTTTGCGTTACTTTTCGTATGCAGCTTCTGTAAAACAATAGATGACTGAATTATGGGATTTTCATTACCACCTTAAGGTGAAAGTGCTTTTTCTGTCTTGTCCTTTTTGTACATTACATTTGTGACCCTGACAGTTTTTTATGTAGATGCAGCAACCATATGATCCGTCAACAAGCTGTTACACTCCATTTGTCAGACACGGAGATGGCGATGCTCGCTTTTAATCCATTTGCAAGAGTAACATCCATAATCAAGTATAATGGGATTGCTACATTTTTAGCGGGCCAAAATGTATCAGCGATGCAGGAGGTGCCTGTACTGAACCCATGGCCTGATGGCCTATTACTTATTTTTATTTTATTTAAGAAAGTGTGTAGTTGATTGCATGTATTTGGTATTGATGTTGGCGTGAAATTATTTTCAGAATGGAAGAAGCTCAGCAGCAGTATCGTGTGCGGGTCCTACAGCTCGAGGAACACAAATGGCGGGAGTTGCACAGACTACTGTATCATTCCTTCAACAGCAAATGCATTTGTTTCCCCAACCTGGTGGTGTGCATATTTCTCACTTCCCTCCCACGTACTTCCTTTATCCTCATCAATACTTTTCACCATTGTACGTTTCACCTCCAGCAATAAATAATTTTTCTGGAAATATAGGATTATCCCCAGCCCTTGAGTGGTACCAATTATCCTTTTCCTTCGGGTAGTTCGTTCCCTTAAGCAGCTGCGGACATGAAGTACTCACTGTCCCAATTTAAGCCAATGACTGGTGGCGGGAACTCTTCTCAGACAGCTTTTCCTGAGGGGTATGCTAGTTATACAACATCTCCATCTGGCTTTTCTGCAAGTCCTGTCACTGGAGGGAGTAGATCTGGCTTTGAGGAGAACAAGGAAACCAATTTGTACATTCCAACTCAACAGTTTCATCCTTGTCTTGGCCCTAAAAGTCTGATATGAAAGCATTTTGACGGGAGAGGTTAATTCAAAGTTGTATGCACCATATTTTATTATACTGAAACTTTCTATTTTGGTTTCGGACATCTCAAAACCTTTCTGGCATGCAATCAAACTCATACTATAGCTTAACAGCACGCAGGCAAAATGTGGTATTTGTGCCTACATAGTCTGGCCATGCAACATATGCTGGGTTGTATCACCCTCCACAATCAGGGGTGGCCCAAAATTCACCTCAGTTGCTTCAGCAATCAGAGCCTTGGCAGCTGCTGGCGGTACTAATTTCCGGACAGGTCAACTGGATTGGAGCAACAATAACCGACTTTCAAAAGATGTTTGATTCATTGATTTGCCTTAGCATAATACAGATTTGCAATAATATCCAATCAATATAAACTTTTAATTGCAATGATTGCGGGGACTGCCTCTGGGCCTGAGACGAGTTTGTAGAAAGTTCACAGAACTTTTAGGTTAAGGTGTCTGAGAGAATTACATTACCCGTAATGAATTTGATATCATGTCTCAACTTCTGAAGTTCGCTAGAATTCATTTGACAGCAAGGCAGTATTTCGAGGCTTGGTATTCCTATGGCATGACTGTTTCATATTTGACCTTTAACGTGCAGCTTTTTATTAAGGTTATTGCATGTGTCATGCTTCAGTATTCCGAGGCTTGGTATTCCCTATGGCATGACTGTTTCATATTTGACCTTGCTCATGTGTCATGCTTCAGTATTCCGAGGCTTGGTATTCCCTATGGCATGACACTTTCATATTTGGCCTACCTTTAGATAAGGTGCAGCCTTTTCTTAATGTTATTGCATGTGTAATGCTTCAATATTCCAAGGCTTGGTATATTCGTATGGCATGACTGTTTCATATTTGACCTTCTTTTTGATAAGGTGCAGCCTTTTTATTAGCGGTATTGCATGTGTCATGTTTTATTTCAATAAAAAACATGAATACAGAGTTTGATTTTGTTTCATCATTTGTGGGTGAATGTTAACTATGGACACATTATCAAATGCACTAACCTGATCTTATATTGAAGTGATAAAGTTTAAAATCATCAATTAAATTTTCTATTTTGGGTTTGTGCTTTCAATTTTGTGTTTGTGGGTTATGATAGCTTATACATTATCAAGTGCAGTGGTAATTTGATGAAATTGCAATAAGATAATTTAAATCAAGTCACAGAATCACTTTAAAAATTTTGGTTTGTTAAAACAATTTTATTACTATAAAGTATTTAACAATTTTATTATGTTGATTGTGAGCTAATATATAAGCTAGTTATTTTTGAAATAAATATATGTAATAGTTTTTCTTCTTGTTAATGGATTATTCAAAACTAATTGTTGGCCACAAATAGGATTTATGGCAAAAACTGATTTATTAATACTCTTAAATCAATATAATGATACACCTAAGGCTGCTATTCAGTGATCTATGTGAAGATTGCTAATTGACCTAAAAAACATGTTGGTATTCAATTTTCTGATTCATGAAACTTAGAGTACATATTGCACATGCATTTTTATGGTAATGACTAACAACTGCAAAGACAAATCTATTCCCTATTGGTTCTTCTAGAATAATGTGAAATTTCTGGTGGATGGTCTGACCATCTTATATGCGATTTACAACCGCAGTTTGGACCCTTATGTTTGTAGGAAAACAGAGTTTGTGCCCAATTTATTATTTAGTATAAATGTCCCATTTATTGTGTAAGCAGCTTAGGGTTCCCAACCACTATAAAAAATATTTATTGTAAAGTGCTCAGATTTTCTTAATCACTTAAGCCATTGTTTCTTGTAATATTAAAGATGACAATATTTACTGTTAGTGGAACTTAAAAAAAACAAACATTATTTTGTATGGAAAAAGTCAACTACAAAGGCAAAGATAGCTATTGAGGGTTGAGAATTTTTCTTATGTAACTTAAGTGTTTTAGGATATATTTGGGCACCAAAGTTGCTTACAAGATTGTTAAGACAACACCTATTATTATTATTATTTTTATTTTGGTGTGTATTGGACACTTATTTTTTGGACATTGTAAATCAGAATCATGTGATGATACCTATGATGTTTGTATAAACTATGAGGAATGCAACCACCAATTACTCTCATGCTGTTTGATTGTTCTAAAAATTGTCTAATCTTTGTCTTCTTGATTTCCAAAAGCATTAAATCAAATTTATATTATTATTATTATTTAAATGGGTCCATGGTTGAAAAGTTTACCATAAAATGATGATATGGTGGGTCTCATTCTGTCTTTTTTGTTGACAACATTTTGGGTATACGAGTCGACAAAATGTTTTTGGAACTTTTAATAAGTGATGGACCTTTAATCCACATATATGTGCATGGACCAGATAATTTTTAACATAATTTTTATGTGAAAAACTATATATTAACTATTTCTTCAAAGTGTTTTTAAAAAGTCCAAATAGTTGAAAATCATTTTAAGATCATTTTAAGGGTGCTACCCTAGACATGTATTTCAATGTTGACCATAAATAAAACATTTCAATGTCCATCTTAAATAATGTAAATTTATATCACCTATATATAAAAGATAAGTTACATACAAGATCATTCAACATACAACATCAATTTTTTCTTTTTGTATTGGGGTAAATTTGTAAATCAGAATTCTGTAATCACATGTATGATGTCTGTATAAAATATAAATAAGAAGCAAAATCACTAGTTATATCTTTTATTAATATACTCATATTGGTGAAAACTTGATTAGTCAGTCTAAAGCATTGACTAAAAAATAGGCTAATCTTTGTCTTCTTGATGTCCAACAACAATCCTCTTACATATACAAATTATATTTAGGTTCATCAATTTATCAATTGGATTCAATATTGTTGGAGGTCATAATGCTACTCCAGTGACAGAATCTCTTGTAGGTAAAGAGATGAGATAAGATACACTAGGTTGGTCTTCATTCTTGGATGAAGAGGACCAAAGACTTGTCTTGGTGATTTGATTTCCTCCATTTCTATCCTTCACTGAAATACATGCATAAAAGCCACTCAAGAACAATGTTCACTAATTTAATACCCAATGATTTATACTAAGAATGCATATATAGACAAGAAAACGTCACAAGAACTTCAAAAATCATTAAAATGCAAAAATATTTCACATGAGGGTCAAGAGGTTTTGCATGGTGCAACAAAAATACCCACCATAAAAATGGAACTTTTCCTACTCAAGTTTCTTGCTATCATTACTAATCCTTGCATGGTACTTGCTTGAAGTCATATGCCACAATCTAGGATTGTATCTCTATTATGATACCCTATTTTTAACTCAATGTTATCCCATCTTTGTTTCTCTTTATCCTCATCCATCTCCCATATGGAGTGTGGAAGTACATGATCTAAGTACATGCATGTGGAGGAGAGTCCTTAACATCTTCCTTAGCTTTGGAATTGGATCAACTTGCGTGCAAAATGCCATATGCTTATAGGAATTTTTATGCAAATTGTTGCATGTATGCATGCAACCTTTCTTTGACAAAATGAAAACCTTGACTATAGGAAGACCTTGACAGAGTATCCTCAGTGTTTTCCTCCCCTCACCATAGGGAAACATTGAGAGAGGATCCTAAGTGTTAGAAAGGTCAGATGATAGTCAATGGAATTTGTTTTTTAAAAAATAAAATTTTAATATCAACGAATATGATAAAAAAAAGTAAAAACAAAATTTAAATATTAATGTATGTAATAAAAATTAAAAACATATAAAACTATTATTATGGTTCAATAAAACATTTGAACTACTTAAAAATTAATACCATCTTAAAAAACTAATTTTATAATTAAAAATTAATAAAAATATAGAGAAACTCAAAATGACATGTGCGAAATGCCTACCTCTATATATATATTCTTTGAACAAAATCACTGGAATTTTTTCCAAAAGCATATGCCAAAGAAGAATATTTTTGCACTCAAATGATCAAAGCATGCATAGTATTTTCGTGTAAAAAAAGGAAACCAAAGAGAAAAACGATATATGTCTTTCCAAAGCTTAGACAAGTAGAATTAACCATTTTCATTAAGGCACCTATTGGTATCCTTGGCTCTTCGAACAACTGTAGGAATAATTTTTTACTAAACGCTGGGATATGCAGCGAGTTGATTGAACTGTTTATTGACAATCTAATTTGACTAATAAAGAAGCCATTCATTGGCTAAAACACTTTTTCATGAGAGTCAATAATGCAAGATGAATTATGTGGACTAATTTGCATTTCAAATCTTTGAATAGATGTATTGAGGAGTTTTAGTTGTTTTTGAAGCTATTTTGTAGAAGTATTTAAATTTCTATCATTTATTCATCTCAACAAATCTTCAACAAGTTAATACATTGAGTTATATATATATTTTCTATCAAATCAAATGATTTATATAGAAATATTTCATTGAGATAGATAATTAACACAACTTTTTATTTCTTTTAATAAATGTATTCTTTCTTTCTAATTTATTAATATACGAAAACTTAAGAAAAAATATTTAAAAACATGTATTATGGCTTATGGAAAGGCTACTAGGCCATTAATCTGAAGGGTTATTCCATACCAAATAGAGGAGAGTCTAATCGAGCATCTATATCAGGATTAACCCCTATTATTAAATCCTAAACATTCAACGTTGTCAACACTACAAAAAGCGAATAGTTGGAACCTAAATTCTGAATTAACATAAGTAAACAAACTTATATTGATATTCAAAACTAGATGCAACATTCACTCCCCTCTTCAAGGGGAAAAAATCAGACATGAGATTTTCAAATACAATAATATTCACTTACAACCAATTACATGCCTTCTTCTACAACATATGGTTTTTAATTATCCAAAACCTTAATCACCAAAGGGACCTCATTAATGAGCCAACACTAACATAGTGATATGTTTTTAATAACACCACTTACATTTATTGATTTCACATTGTGCTAACTTGTGGGGTCTTCTTTATTTGAGATGATCCCATTAGATTTAGTATCAATCTATTCTACTAAGTAAGAGAGTTAGGGCAGGTGACAAACACATTCCCTTGTACTATCTAACTTTCCATACTCTTTAATCTCCATTTTACTTTTTCCTAAATTAATAGAGCCTTCATATCTTATTCCATTTTTTTTAGAGTAACAAGATCATCTTAAAATAGAATATTACTTCCATTTCACTCATAGAGAATATGAGATTCACTCTCAAACCTTCATTAATTCCTTCAAGGCTCCCAATAATTAAGTATCTGTTATCTCTGCAATGATCCCACAATCATCTCTCGATTCTATCCCAACACACTTTTAAAAACAAAGTGTTTATTTCTCCCCCTTCCCTTTTCCGGTTAATTTTAGAGAATTTGTTATTTCTCTACGTTTAAGGTTCACCATATCCATGACTTTTAAATTGTTTTAGTTTGAATCATATCCCCAACCATCAAATTTTACAACTTATATTGGAAATTCCAACCCTTTTTCTAACGTCGTCCGAAGCTGAATGAGAAAGACAAAGACAATGCACAACTTTCATGGAGAAAGAAATAAAGAAAGTATTTTTAACATCTATGAGGCTCAAAATAGCCTATGGGACAGATTGCCTCTCTATGTCTCTTGTATTCGGCCTTTTTCTTGTGGAATTTTACAATAAATGGTCCCAGCTTCTCGACAAACTCTTTGCTAAATAGATTATCCCAAGAGCTAGCTGCCAGAATACTTGCATAATTTTCCCTACTATTTTTCCAATGCTCTGTTTCACAACGGAGTTGATGAGAATTACTCCTTAATTGAGCAATACGAATTTTAGATTTCCAAGAAATATTGGCCCCTATGTATGTGTTTTCTTATGATTACGAGTGAGGTTAAACTCTTCAATGTAGTACTTCTTCTTTCTCCCAAGTACATTTGTGGAACTTAACCATAACAAAAGTTTTTATCTCTTTACTATTTGTAAAGACACATGTTCAAACAAATATCCCATTTACTAAACCATTTGTTATTTTGTCACATCCAATTCTTCTTTCTTTTGCACACTCTGCATTAAACACAACTTTAAGCCATCTACCATTTGAGATAAATAAAAAGACGCAGACAATTTGAAAAGTTGTAAATGAAAAGACTGAAAACAATCGCAGAGAAAACAAAAAAGAGAGAAGAAAAACCGCCATATTCACCCATCTGATCTGACTAAACTTGGGGCCATCATCGAGAATGTGCTTGAGTTGGAGGAAAAGCTTCAGATCGAGAATACGGAGTCCAGTATTGTATTATTAATCGCGCGTGCCAACCAACAGCGCAGATCGGTTTACAAGTGGAACCCTAATTTATTTACTCAGATTACAGAATGGGAGACCGGATTCGATCAACACTCTGAAGAGTTTGAATGGGTATTTTTCAATATATGTCAATATATGGGTATTTTTGAATGGTTTTTAATCAACTTCACTGCTAGCCAAGATAAATTAATCACCATATCCACTTTTGATTGTATAAGACTGTCACCAGCAAAGGATGCATCAATAAGCCAAAAGGAGGAGAGAATACCAGAAAAAAACCCCAAAACCCCACATCAACAAGCCAAAAAGAGTGAAATGATTACAGCAACTACTTGCATGCTAGAAATCTTATCCCATCGCTTCACTTCAATCAACATGAGATGCAAATTGAGAACACTTGTTAACTGGTCAAAAGTCTAAAATTCTCATTCCTCATTTACAAAATAATAAAATAAAAATAGTATTATCCCTGTGCAAGAAACATGGCAGTATCCCATTTATAACATTGGGAAGCTTGAATTTTAAATATATTCAATGCACTACATGCGCACTTTCTATAAAATTTGCGCTTAAACAAACAGACAGAAAACCAAAATTCATACACCATTAATGCACAAAACTACTTACAATCTGCATTTAATGGGTACAGAAAGTCAGATTTTGAAATAAATGACCAGAAACCTACTTGGACACTTTAATTCAATTCCTGCATCGATGATTTGACTAAACTTGGGGCCATCATCGAGAATGTGCTTGAGTTGGAGGAAAAACTTCAGATCGAGAATGCTGAGTCCCGTATTGTATTATCAATCGCGCGGGCCAACCAACAACGAACACCAGATTACAAGTGGAACCCTAATCTATTTACTCAGATTACAGATGGGGAGACCGGATTACAAGTGGAAGCGTAATCTATGTACTTCAGATCGATCAACACTGAGAAGAGCTTGAATGGGTATTTTTCAATATCTGTCAATACTACACAGATTTTAGTGTCCCCCGCATCGGTTGCTGTCTCATGCCGCAGCGCCTCACACACAGACGTTCTTCGATTGTTGCTGTATCAGATACGCCGATAACAGAAGAAGTTATCTGCCCATGGATTTATCTGCTTATAATTTGATAGCTTATAAACTGATAAACTGGTTTGATTATAAATTGATAAGCTGGTTGTCTTATAAGTTGATAACTTATAGAATGATACGTTTGTATGCTTATAAAATTATAAGCTTAACTGCTTATTAATGGATAAGTTCATGTGCTTATAAACTGATAAGCTGGCGCGCTTATAAACTGATAAGCTCGTGTGCTTATATTTTGATAAGTTATTGTGCTTATATTTTGATAAGATGTCCTGCTTATAAACTGATAAGGTATAATTTGATAAGCGTAGCTTCTTATTAGATTATAAGCGAATGTACTTATAAACTGATAAGTAATTGTTCTTATAAACTGATAAGCTCTTGCGCTTATAATATGATAAGTCCCTGTGCTTATTAGATTATAAGCTGATCTGGTTATAAACCGATAAGCTCGTCTGCTTATAAGGTGATACGTTTGTTGGCTTATATTTTGATAAGCATATCGTTTGTATTATAATAAGCTTATCAGCTTATAAATTGATATGCTTATTTACTTTTAAATTGATACGCAGATTAGCTTATAAATCTATAAGTTCACAAGCTTATAAACTAATAAGCTCATGTGGTTATAAGAGGATAAGATTATCTGGTTATCAAGATACGCATATAAGCTGATAAGCCTGTGAGCAGATAAGCCAATAAGGTCATAAGTTTATAAGCAGATAGCCGACCCAATTTTCTGCCCTCCGCGTTTCTACCAATCTGCACAGTAATCTCTGTATCCTCAGGAAACCCAACGGAATAAATCGTTGTATCTCCATTTTAGAGCTCCACATCAATGGCGCTGTGACTGGTTCGAAAGGAAGGATCTGCAATTCTGATGAGGGTCAAAGCAGGCCTCCACTCGTCACTCGTCTTCAGTGTTTTTCCACCTCATCGCTGCAGCAACTGTGTTTAGGGCCAATGGAAAACCTTGAAATAGATGGGCTTTTTAGCCGCAGAAACTGAGCGCTCCTGCGGGAAATTTTATGTAATGCTGCAGAAAATTCCTGTATCGTCCAGGTGTGGCTTTCACTTGTATCCATTGCTAAGATTACTTCTCTGCTGCGACATTGCAACAATTCTGATCATCTCCATCATCAAAACAAATTTCTTCTTGTTTCTGACAATTTCATCTTTCAGAACTGCCCTCCAGCTTTAAATCCATTGACCTGGTGTCAATGGAGGCCTGCAATTTTTCAATCTGATTCTGCTGAGAAAGAAGTCTTGCCGAAGCCCCATACCATAAACACCTGTCATCCGAGCTTGGGATGAGCTTCGGCAACCCATGAAAGCAGCTGTATCAGAGCAGATTGAATGACCAACCCAAAGAAACCTACAGATTCCGGTTGAAGTTGTCAAGCTGAATTTATTTCCATCATTTAAAATAACCAAATTAAAAATTTAAACTCTCACAGTCACACTTGCACAAATTTCATACCAAATTAAAAATTCAAACGCGCAGTCAGATTTTCTTGAAATATTTGTCATAAAAATTCAAACGTGCAGAGTCAAATTTTCTTGAAATATTTGTCATCGCCGCAGGTTTAATGTTTTTGCGGATATATACACTATTGATTTGATCACATATACTGTTTTTGCGGGAACGGACACATCATCACTTCATAGCTGGAACGGACACGTCATTACATACACTGTTTTTGCAGAATATAGCTGGAAGGGACACGTCATCAATTGGAATAGAGTGGCTAATTTTCGAAGTGGTTAAGGCAGTT
>JAXQQM020079181.1:0-15405 GCA_034641835.2 Pinus albicaulis
TATAGTTACATAGACAAAAAGTAAAGTTGATAGCGGAGTCCTAAGCCCCTATTCTAAATTCTTGACAAGCAAGCTGGGGGCTAGATTGTTTTGGAGCCTTCAAGGAATACCTTTCCCCTGAAAACCCATTATCCTTGAAGTCTCTTTGTGCTGTGCCCAACAAAAATCCCCTCTACTGATCCATTGCTCAAAAGGGCCTATTACTCCCTCTTCTAACCCTATATCCTTGGAAAATTCCCCATCACAACCTCTGTTTACCCTTTGTCAAAGTCTCCCTTTAATCCCTCCATTATCCCCTTAAATTCCCCCTAAATCCTATCTAAACCCCACCATCACCCTTCGTTCCTTCGAATCTCCACTTCACCTCCTTATCGTTACCTCCTTCGGGCCTGAAATAGCACTCAAAATGAATTAAAAGGATGAAATTTATGTATTTAGGATTCTAGCCCCTTTGGCCATAGCCCCACGCTCCTTTATCTTCCACATGACTTGGTGCTATGACCAAAACCCAGTACTGAAAGGCGCTTGTCTCAGGCCCATTTCGGGCGCATCCTTGACCGTAGATCTGGGCAGATTGGGCGTCTGTCATTTAACCCGCTCCCCTTTGTGATTTCTCATTCAAACCTTCGTTTCCACCATCGTCGTCCATTTTCGCGATGATCCGACGGTCCGGAGCCTCCCCGCCAGTGGACCCCGCAGCGCATTATCCCTGAAACCGCTGGTAAGTTCCGCACCACTCATCCGCAGAAGGTGGTTTTCCTCCATCGCCCAGTGATTCCACTCAATGCACGCCACCTGTCCCCTGTATGATTCTAAAACCACTTTTCTCCCGCATGTTAACTCTCGACTCGGGACGCTCAGCGGAATTGTTAAGGACCGTCAGATCTGGAGGAACTCATCTAACGGTTGTCGCCCATCGAACCTGCGCACTGCTTAACGCCCGATCGTCGTACCCGCTGGCCCATCATCTGTCGTTCTCAACCGTCGATCTACACCCCGATTGATAGCCCAGATTTGTTTGTCTTTCGTTGACCGTTCCTCGTCGCCTCGCCTCGCCACGTCACCTCCACGTGTCGCTGCCGTACGTCCGCGCGTCTCACCGCATATATTTGTTTTCGAAGTCATTTTATGTGGATTTTCCATGCAGACTGCCTCCGCTGCGTATCCACCTCTCAGACCATTTTTCATCGAACCCTCACCATAAACCTACGCGTTTTCGCCCCTCGGCATCTTACACAGTCACCCCCGTCATCTCCATCGTCGCTGTTACCCCGCCCATGTCTGTTTTCTTAATCGGTTTTCGTTTTTGCAGGGTTGTCAAAAGCTAATAAACCGCCATGATGTGAGTCTCTATTTCAAGGACGGGGAGGTTGAAGAAGATCATTTACAGTGACAGAATTTATGAGAAATGACCAGGGAAGTCAGAGACAAGACTTTCACTTAAGGAGCAGACTCAAAATTCTGTGAAAACCTTCCGGCGCCATTGAAGGCTCAGAATGCATGAATGGAAATTTGGGATCAAGCGACAAAGTGTTTATTACAAAAGGAAAGATTAAAGACGAGTTAATGATGATCTTGAGCCTTTAATCGAGCTTTGCAGAAGGCAAACGACGGTTGAAGACCACGAGGATCTATCCAAAAGGTCATTTGACGCGACAGCGAATGTCCCTGAAATAATTTCCGCCCTAAATACGTTGAAACGGTCGGACGTTCCATAGGCAGAACCTCTGTGAAGTTTGAACCATTTGTTTATTTATTACAACAAAGTATAACCTGAAATTTGCTGACAAGAATATGCGAATTAAAGGAAAATCAGAAGAGATCATCCTTGAGGTGTGGGGCTGTCAATCTCAGTATTCAAACAGAATGGGCCTCAGCCCTATTTCTCTACTCTGTGTTTAATGATACATTTAATTTTTCACCTACCTTCTCAGTCGATTTTCTATTCATCATCTGTTATAAAGCACAGAAAGAAACATTGTAAGGTTGTTGATGAGATATCAGTGAAACACAAGCATTTCTCCTCTTGAGACAAGTTCTCTGTGTAATAGTGTAAGATAGGCTGAGATTTGATGTATTCAGACTGAATGTTCAAGCTATGGGCTATGATGTACCTGATTGGTGTTGTTTTTAATATGACAAGCATATTTCATTGGATCCTGATTTTAAGCAGCTGGTGATGTTTCTTCTCTGTGTTTTATTCCATTTCATTTCATTTCTACTGGCTCGCATCAGAAGTTTGGCATAAGATTTACCCTTGATAGGTACCTTATGTTGCTGCTCTCCCAACCTTTTATGTTTTTTGCTTATATGTGTATCTGAATACTAATTTCAATTGATTTAACTAGTGTAGTGGATGTTGTTGCCTGCTCTCTGATGTATGAATTAATGAAATCTGTGTTTGGATGTTCTTGTTAAAGATTTAGTGGGATGTGTTGAGAACACTGGGAGGTCTAGAATCCTATATCTACCTCACTAGGATCTTTCCATCTTAATTAAGCCTTTCCAAGATCCCTTGTATTGCCTCTAATTATGTCCAAGCAGGCCTAGAGTTAAATGACCTCTAGCCCGATCTATAGACCGGATTGGATGGTTCTCCTTCATGCAGTTTCAGTCATTAATGTTCCCTTCCATCAATCTCCTTTTAAGATCCAAATGCTCTAGATGACTAGCCCAACTGAAAGCTTGCACATTGATTACAAATAAATCCTTTCTTGACTCCATAGCCCAATGGCTTTAATGTTCACTGAGTTATCTGTCTCTGCCGAAGCTTCATCTTTGCTCATCCTTGTCTTATATTGGACCTTCTTTCCTGATTCCCAACAACCAGACACAAACAATCAAACAAACAACCCTGAGCCTACAACTAGCCTAAAATCATAACTTAGAGCTTCAAGGACATACACTTTGACTCACATAGAGAGATCCCTCTCTGGACCTAGGAGGGCTAGATCCTAAGGTTTAAAGTGGTTATGTTGTCTCATCTTTGGTCTTGTCAACTTGTGGCTATGAGACTAACATAATGGTGACTCCAACACAGGGATTGATACATTTTCATCTTAAACATTCTTAAAAACTTGAGAAACATCTCTGCATACTCAACTGAGTTGGCGACAATTTCTTTCTTATATCTTCCATTATTGAATATCCACCATACTCTTAGACAGAGTCTGGAAAGGGCCAGGTAGCCTCCGGATCTCACACTCTTCGGAGGTGACATATCTGGTAAATTCCCTCCCAGTCAATCTCTGGTTGGAGTTTACTGTCAGGAGGAGATTCCTGAAAGGTGATAGTGCTTGAGCACTGTGGTGGATAGTGTGACCCTTTAGATACACCCTAAAACCCTCCACCTAGCGACTCCATCGTTCCTAAATGAAAATACTCCACTGGTGATCAGTAGGCCTGTTGATTATCTTGGTTTCACAATAGAATCCACTGGGAGACCAGCCCCTGAGACAATCAACCACAGAGGACGTAATGAGTAGGGTTAAGCTTCTTGGCTGGGAAATAACATTCTGGCTTTCAGAACCATCCACACAAGAGCTTATCCCAACCCTGACCCACCTGAAATAGTTGACAATCCGGAGAGTATCCTCAAAGGAGCTCTTACACCTAACAGACCAACTATTTCCAGTCACATTCATAGAGCTAATTCTGCACCAGAAAACCTAACAGCTCTAGCACCTTTTCTCCCTGACCTAGACCTACCTAACAGTTTATCAAGAACCAGGTCAGTCAATCACCTAGACCAGCAAGACCTTGAGCCTCACAGTACACCATCTCACAGTGGTCAGCACACTAGGGACAGCGGAACCCCTCCATCTACACCACCTGATATCCATTTCACTCAAAACTTGGGTCTCTCCCACCCTAGATCTGCTCAACAGACTTCTGCTGGTCCTAATATCCCTATCATCCAAATACCAGCTGCTCAAGCCAACCCTATACCTCATCAGAACATTATTATGGCAGCTTGGTACACACCTTTAGTTTTACCACAGCCCTTGCTACCCTTACCCAATGATTATCAGTCAAAAATCCCACATTTCAATGCTAAAGAATCCATCACAACTCAACAACATGTAGATAAGATGGAGGATTATTTTGATTATATGGAAATTGATGATGAAACAATCAAAATGAGAATCTTCGCCCAGAGCCTAGGGGGTGATGTAAAGAAATGGTTTAAAAGCTTACCCCCTGGGAGTATCCAAGATCTCCCTGCATTATATCGAACCTTCATAGACAAATGGGAAGTGAGAGCAAACCCTCGCCAGCTCCTAGCAGAATACATGTCCCTTAAGAGGAATGTGGGAGAGAGTGTACATGATTACACCACTAGATTCAACAGCATTTACAATGCTCTCCCCCCACACATGAAACCTCGACAAGGTATGGCCCTGGCCAAATATCCTGATGGATTTGATGCTGACATGGCCTATGAGCTTAGAGATAAAGAGTACATTCAAAGTATCTGAAAGAATGCATAACCATAAAACTTAAACGATGGAAAAAGAGCAAGATTGAAATGCGAAGGGTAACATATAGGGATGACTACGTAGCTTCACTTTAGGGCGCAACATGACAAGACTATCTAACGTCTAAAAACGTGGATAGGCTATGAAGGATAAATGGAAAAAATGGTTGTCACAATCATAGCAATCAAACAACCAAATAAAATGGGAACAACTTTAGAAGAAATAACAATATGCAACAAACAAAAAGAATCAGATCAGAAAAAATTCTTCCCCCATTCAAAATTTAGATGAAGATGAATGAATCATTGAAGGAATCTGAAGGAATTTGGAGATAAACATGTTTAAAATGAAGACTTTCTCGTAACTATGATTCGGGAGAGACCAGCCACTCACCTACATCTTGGGATGGTGGTTGGCAGAAGACTCTGATTAGGATTTGAAAATGCCATGATGCAGGTCAGAGAACATTATGACCTTAGGAGTAAAAATAACCAAGAAAATCCCAAAACAAAGACTCCTGAGGTAACCATCAAGAAAAGACCTGATAAAACTACAGCGACCTCATAAAATGAAAATCGTAGTTGAAAGTTCGGTAAACGTAAGGAGAAAGACAACATAAGACAACACAAAACACAAAATAATAATAACGGTACTAGCACCTCAGTTAGTACTCCTAATACAACTGTTTCAGACCTTGTACATAGTGAGAAAACACCAAATGACTCGGCTACCAAGTCAGCAAATAAAACGGAGTCAAGTGTTTCCAAGACACAGTCCACTTTCAATTTAGAGAGTGAACTTGCAAAAATCAAAATTTCTGTACCATTATCTGAGCTGGCCACTCAGAATGTATATAAAGGACAAATTTTGAAAGCATTGAATCTAGGGGAAAACAATGATACTGTAAATCTGAATGATGATCAACCAGCCCTGCTCTTTGGTCCAAAAATTGAAGGAAAGTTTCAGGAAGGGGTAGTCCCGCCTTTTTATATCAGTCTCAATATTCATGACAAGATCCTCCATAATGCCATGCATGACTCTGGTGCATCACACAGTCTAATGCCTAAGGTAGTGATGGAAAGGCTAGGCCTAGAAATTACCAGACCCTAAGACCTCTCAGCTGACTCAAGTAGATAAATCACGGGCATCAGACATGTGTGTGAGCTTGACCCCGGATTACACTAAATGTCAGTAATGGATGTTGTGGTGGCTGGATGTGCCACCCAAATATGGCATGCTACTATCTAGATCTGGGGAGCTAGCGCAAGGAAAAATCTGAGATGGATGGCTCATCTCCTATCTATATTTGGCCAACAGAAAATTTACGTATAGAGAATCTCAAGGGTCAGATGAAATTCTTAGTCAGTGGCCCCGAGAAGCCTGAAAATTCACCATTATACTCCGTACACACAGACCTGGATTCTTTCATTCTTTATAATGACCAATCCTTAGGAGAGCCAGAATCTGAAAGTAAAAATTCGAGCGAAAACACGGAGCCCATGGACTTTAGCATAATGGATACCCTGGAAGAATACCATGAAGAAAATCGTGGGCAGGATAATGAAAAAAAAACTCAAAATGAACCAGAAACGCTATGCAATCAGCCTGTTAGTCACACCTATCAAACTGATACACCACGTGAAGAACTAGACAACCCACAATCTAGTACATGCTCCCCAACGCGACATAACGGTGAACCCCTGTGGGAAATGAATTTTGATGGGTCATGTACTAGGAAAAATGTTGGAGCAGGGGTGTGGCTACGAAACACAAAAAACGATCAGGCAGAGAGCCATGCCGTGAATCTGCATTTCAAATGCACAAACAATATTGCAGAATATGAGGCTCTCATCCTGGGTCTGAATTTGTTGAAAAAATTAGGAGCCCGTAGGATAGCTGTGAGAGGAGACTCAGAGTTAGTGATCAAACAGGTGAATGGTGAGTATTCAGCAAAACACCCCAGGCTTAGGGCATACAGGAACGATACTCTGGATTTGCTGAAAACGTTCGTTGAATATGAGTTAGTTTTCATTCCTAGGGGTCAAAATACAAAAGCAAATGGATTAGCTTGCCTAGATAGCTCATATCCTAAGGCCCCAGTTGACCAACAAATTATCATTCAGACCAAATTCAGGCCTGCAGTGCCAGACAATGAAAAATATTGGCAGGTCTTTGAAGGAGACAAACAGATCGAGGATTTCTTGATGGGAAGAAATGAGTTTGAGTTTTCTGATTCAGACTCCAAACCTGATAGCTTCTGCCCAGATGAAGATTCCTCAGATGAGGAAGAAACACCCTGTAACGTAGAAACTCCCTTTAACATAGAAATAAATTCTTTTTCCGAGCAAACTAGGAATCTAACCGAAAATTGTGAAAACGCAGATACAGAAGAAGTATAGGTGTTGCAAGCCAAAGATAAGAACATACCCAGAGGCCTAGCACCCTTAGAGGACCTTTTTGACTTCAATGACGTAACAAAAAAGCCCACAATTGAACATGTTGATTCTGATGTGGAAGAATGCAACATTGGCACTAAAGATAAGCCCAAAATGATAAAACTGGTTAAGTCTATACCTGCAGACATGAAGAAGAAATATGTCGACTTGTTTAAGGAATTCATTGACGTGTTTGCATGGAGCTATGAAGACTTGAAGGCCTATGACACCAACATCATACAACATAAGATACCACTAAAGGAAAATCAGAAGCCTTTCAGACAAAAACTTCGAAGAATCAATCCAAAACAATTGCCTGCAGTAGAGAAAGAGATCAGGAAGATGTATGATGCAGGCATAATAGTCCCTGTAAGGTTTTCTGATTGGGTGTCAAACTTAGTGGCTGTAAGGAAGAAGACAGGGGATATCAGGCTATGCATAGACTTCAGAAACCTCAATAGAGCATCCTTGAAAGACAACTACCCCTTGCCTAGAATGGAACATATCCTACAAAAGGTAGTGGGCTCTAAGAGAATTTCCCTGCTTGATGGTTTTTCAGGATACAAACAAGTTCTGGTACTCCCAGAAGATCAACTCAAAACATCTTTTACCACTCCATGGGGCACCTTCATGTATGTGAAAATGCCCTTTGGACTGATGAATGCTGGAGCTACCTTCTAGAGAGCGATGGATATAGCTTTCTCAGATGAGATAGGACACTTTATAGTTATCTACTTGGATGACTTGACTGTCTTTTCTAAAACTGAAGAAGAACACTTGAAACATCTGAGGAAAGTCTTTGAAAAATGTAGAAGGTATGGTCTGTCCCTGAACCCTAAGAAAACTATTTTTGGGCTGCAAGAAGGTAAATTTCTTGGCCACATCATATCTGAGAAAGGGATCAAGATAGACCCACAGAGAGTTGAGGGAATACTCCAAATCACACACCCAAGAAACATCAGGGAGTTATAGTCCTTCATTGGGAAGATCAACTTCCTTAGGAGGTTCATTCCCAACCTTGCTGAGCACCTTAGAAAAATGACTGAAATGCTAAAGAAAGGTGCAGGTATTAAGTGGACTGTTGAAGCCAAGAAATCTTTTGAGTCAGTAAAACTTGCACTCACTCAGGCCCCTATCCTTATCAGCCCTGACTTCTCAAAAGATTTTCTGATCTTTTCATTTGCTTCCCAACACACAATAGCTGCAGTTTTGCTGCAGAAAAATTCAGAAGGTAATGAACAGCCTATAGCCTTCTTCAGTAAAGCCTTAAGAGATGCACCCTTAAAGTACAACATCATGGAAAAGCAAGCCTATGCCCTGATTAAGGCCTTAAAAGACTTTAGGGTGTACATTCTGCATTCTCACACCATTGCTTTCGTGCCAAATATAGTGGTCAAAGATATCTTGTCCCAGGACCCTGATGGGAAAAGGGGCAAATGGATTGCTACAATCTTGGAATACGACCTTGAAATAAAACCCACCAAGCTGATCAAAGGTCAAGGCCTGGCCCAATTAATGGCTGAATCAAACCTGCAGGCCCTTGACATTAATATGATGAATGCCTTAGATGAGCAGGAAGGATTGCCCCATCCAACTGTTGAGGAGCAGTTTCAGAACTCTCCTTGGTATACTGATATCCTTTATGTGCTCACTAGTCTTAATGCCCCTCCAGAACTATCCAAAACAAAGGCCAGATTCACAAAAATCAAAGCTAGAAATTATTGTATTATGAATGAAAGTCTATATTGGAAAAATCCAAATGGCCTTTTGCTGAAATGTTTGTCTGAAACTGAAGCTGAAAGAATCAAACAAGAATTCCATGCTGGGGAGTGTGGAGGCCACCTGAGTTGGAAAACCACTGCAAATAAGATACTCAGGGCTGGTTACTATTGGCCTACCCTCTTCAGTGATGTCCATAAAATGATACTTGCACATATATCTTCAGATCTTTGAGTTTAAGAAAACAACCCCTCCTTTACAACTATCCACCATAGAAAGGTCCCTTCATGCAACGATAGGCGTAGACTTTATAGGAAGAAATTCATCTGCCTCTCTTGGACAACATAAATGGATCCTAGCACTACACTAAACTTCACTAAGTGGATAAGCCATACCACTAGGAGCGCCACGATTACGTAAATGTTGGAAGTTCCTAGTAGTAGCCACCTATAAAATTTGTTATACCCAAAGGTGGCTAAATCTGTTTTGAGCCTTCAAGGAACAATTTTCATTACAAAAAACTGTTGGCTCTTGAAGACTCTTAAAGGCCTCATGCCTCTATCCAGATCCTACATTACTGTTCCCATTTCATACTCTGAAAATTTCTGCTAAAAATCCAAGAGAAAAACTACTGAAAAACTATCATTTTCCCTTTCCTCCCCACTCCAAAATTAACCTTCACTTGCTTCCCTTTTCTCCATAAAAATCCCCTTTTGTTTTTATGAATTTCCTTCTTCCATTCATAAAGACCACTTTATAAGGTTTGAAGCCTACTTTAAAAACCTTACCGAAATCCCCAAATCCATTTTAATCCTTGAAATTTTTCATAAAAAAACAAGTTTTATTACTATGGAATTAAGCCCCTTTGGGCTAAGTCCTAAACCACTTCCCCCCACATGCCCTTTCCCCAGAACCAAGCGCCAAACCCATGAAGCGCTAATCGCATCGGAAAGATTCAAAGTGTGCATGTTTGTGAGCCATTTCAAAACTCCGATTGCGATCAGCCCCTTTGTCATAAACCACAGATCATATCGTTATTTCATTTAACCCGTGGGCCCGCAATCGGGTGCTAAACCATTGAAAAAATCCCTCTTCGATCAATATTTTCCTTTGTTAATACAAAAACCCACTTTCCGAATTTTTTAAGTTAAAAACTTAACAACACATGTTGAAATACTTTAATGGGTTGATCTAAAAGACCGATCGCGCAATCGCAATCGGGGAAATTTCAATGGGTTGATCGGAAAGACCAGGCCCATAGTTCCGATTGCGATTAGGCCCTTGTTATATATACTCCCGGGCATATTACAGTTCATATATCCCACGGCCCCACAATTGGGCGCCTTTTCCCTTTACTTATATATTTTCCTCCCGACCCATTTTAACTTGTTTTTATTGTAAAAACTTTGGTTTTCGTATGTATGAAAGGGTTTCCCCCTGTTCCATCTCCACCGTTGATCACCGCCGATCGAAAGGCCATCGCTCAATCACATCGGAGTTTCAAATCGCATCGCAACTTTCCCCGATTGCGTAATCGCATGCACCTACCTGCCACCTCCGATTGCGATCCCTCCGATTCATTCCCCGCCGTTGATCTGGTCCTCAGATCAACGGCCAGCGCTCAATCACAAGTTTCTAATCGTAAGTTTCAATCGCATCCCCTTTTCAGCGCTCCCCGATTGTGATTGCTCCGATTTAATCCCATTCGTCCATTTCCTGCCAATCCAACGGTCATCGCTTGATCGCACAAGTCTCCCCGATCGCGCAATCGCATCGACATTTTCCAATCGCGCCCTTTGTTTCTCCCCTCCGATTGCGATCCTCCGATTAGATCTAGACCGTCCACATGTCCAGATCGGACGGTCCAAAACCACCCCGCCTGATTTCTTCTCCCCGCTCTCCTTTGCCTGTTCTGCGCCGATCTCCACCGTTAGATATTTTTATCCAATGACTACACTCCTCCCCCACCATCTGAAGCAGTTTAAACCTATTTCCGCAGGATTTCTTAATCGTTTTGTGTTTTGTAGGTATTTTAATGGTTTTCCATTATGTTATGAAGAAGGGCCGAAGGCCGGGAGAGACGTTTTTTGCGCCTTCGAGCTATTAAACAGAACCATTCGCAGGTTTGAATCCAATGATTTATCAGCGTTTCATGAGCGTTGATAACACGTAAATGGCCTGTGCTGCCCCTACACATCAACAAGACACTGTTTTATTCAAAAATAGTTAAAGAGTATAAGTTTGAAGACAGAGCGCCATAGAAGGAGATTAAAGACAGATCTGAGGGATTATAGCTAAGAATATTCATCAAAGGCCTAAACCCTTGAATCAAAACACAGTTAAAGAAAAATCATAATGGTTTATGAGATAAAAAGGTCTCCACCGCCACATCAAGAGGCCAATTGATTCCTCTCGGCTACCATAGAGCCACCTGTTGCCTCAAACCATTCAAAACAGGGGCCGAAGTTATTAATTCGGGAAATATCTGCCTCTAGCACAGCCAGGGAGTTACTTCTGCAAAGAAATCAACGCAGAAAATATCTACAGAGTTACTCCACACAGCGCACAGAGCCTCAAAGTCAAATAAAACTCCCATCGAGTTTTAAATTCATAAACTATGAACATTAATACAGTGGTCCACCTGTAAACTTCTTCATCGAGCCCCTCAAAGGGCCAAGAAGTCTTGAATCTGTATTAATTACTTAGCAGGTCTTTTATCAAATCTCACCTCCTCATTCTTCTATAAATACTTCTGTAGAAGATGAGAAATAGGTTGGTTGTTAATGTAATTGCTGAAGCATTGTAATTGTAACTGAGCTGAAGACTCTTGATTGTAGATAGGATTTCACTAGCTCTTGGAGCTCTGCTTGTAATAGGTAGGTTAGGTTTTGAAAGAAAGATGAATTGAGACACTGGATTTGAAGATTGTAACCGGTTTGGAGCATCAATACAAGCTGATTTATGGGATCCTGGTCTATGCTGACGGTGATGTTATTCTCACTGTAACTTGTGTTTTATTTCCATTTCCATTTTGTTTCATTTTCTGCTGTAAAGAACAGTTTAAACAGAGTTAGGACCTACTGTATATCAATAACCTTCTCTAGCTGAGAAACCTTTATTTAAATGTTTTCTTTCGACTGTGTTATTTGAAAATGATTTAATTCAGTGTAAGTACAGGGATGCTGGCTTTCCCTCGTCTTATTGTCTTAGCTGAATGTTATTTTTAAATGTTACTTTCAATATATGTTGTGTGAGGATGAACTGGAAGGAAGATATGGTTAGCTCTGGTCCCAGACTCGTCTGCATAACTGTCTGATTGTTTCCCTAGAATGTGTTAAAAGCTGACTAGTTTCAAAGTACTTATCAGATCTTAGACCATTCTGTGTTATCTTTGTATTTCCCCCTGTTTTGTATGTTTTCTATTGGAAGTGTATCAAAGGCTGGCTAGTTTCAAAGTACTTACCGGATCCTAGTTTACTTCTATGTTTTTCTTAAGTGCCTGGTCAAAGGCTGGCTAGTTTCAAAGTACTTACCAGATCCTGGGCTGCTCTTTGTTCTGCATCTGTTTATTTTCCCCTTCTTGATGTATCACTCCATTCCATAAATCAAAACCTTAAAGAGATCCTTAGGCATAGATGACTTGCCCCACAGACCACTCTTGGACCTAATTGTTTCAATTAAATCCTCTTATGTCTCCATAGCCCAATGGACTGAAAACTGCCACCATCTTTCATCTTCACCAAAGCTTACTCTTGTTGCTTGCAACTTCTCACTTTTGAACCTATCTGCATATAGGTCTTTCCGTCTCAGACAACAACTATGTTCAACCATCCAAAAAACCAAACAAACCTTTGGACCTCATAACTAGCCTAATATCAATACCTTAAGCTTTCAAAGAATATCCATCTTTGTACATATTGGAGAGATCCCTCTCCGGATTCAGGAGGGCTAGATCCTAGAATCCCAAAGTTGGTTGAAATGATGTTAACTCTGTGATCGGACTTTTGCCAATCTTGCTTATTACGGAGACCTAACACCTAGAAGACTTCATCCTATCTCGGTTTGGTTGTCCAAGGAAAATAATCACTGACAATGCTGCTGCTTTCGGATCCAAGAGAATGGTTGATTTCTGTCACAGGTACGGAATAGCACTTGGTCATTCAGCGCCTATTACCCCCAAGGTAATGTTCTAGTGAATCATCGAAATAAAAAGTACGGTTACAATCATTAAGAAGGCTGTGCATCCTTAGTAAGTCGGGCGAGATTAGTGAAATTTGTCATTTAACCCGCTCCCCTTTGTGATTTCTCATTCAAACCTTCGTTTCCACCATCGTCGTCCATTTTCGCGATGATCCGACGGTCCGGAGCCTCCCCGCCAGTGGACCCCGCAGCGCATTATCCCTGAAACCGCTGGTAAGTTCCGCACCACTCATCCGCAGAAGGTGGTTTTCCTCCATCGCCCAGTGATTCCACTCAATGCACGCCACCTGTCCCCTGTATGATTCTAAAACCACTTTTCTCCCGCATGTTAACTCTCGACTCGGGACGCTCAGCGGAATTGTTAAGGACCGTCAGATCTGGAGGAACTCATCTAACGGTTGTCGCCCATCGAACCTGCGCACTGCTTAACGCCCGATCGTCGTACCCGCTGGCCCATCATCTGTCGTTCTCAACCGTCGATCTACACCCCGATTGATAGCCCAGATTTGTTTGTCTTTCGTTGACCGTTCCTCGTCGCCTCGCCTCGCCACGTCACCTCCACGTGTCGCTGCCGTACGTCCGCGCGTCTCACCGCATATATTTGTTTTCGAAGTCATTTTATGTGGATTTTCCATGCAGACTGCCTCCGCTGCGTATCCACCTCTCAGACCATTTTTCATCGAACCCTCACCATAAACCTACGCGTTTTCGCCCCTCGGCATCTTACACAGTCACCCCCGTCATCTCCATCGTCGCTGTTACCCCGCCCATGTCTGTTTTCTTAATCGGTTTTCGTTTTTGCAGGGTTGTCAAAAGCTAATAAACCGCCATGATGTGAGTCTCTATTTCAAGGACGGGGAGGTTGAAGAAGATCATTTACAGTGACAGAATTTATGAGAAATGACCAGGGAAGTCAGAGACAAGACTTTCACTTAAGGAGCAGACTCAAAATTCTGTGAAAACCTTCCGGCGCCATTGAAGGCTCAGAATGCACGGACAGGGGCTGGGCTCAAGTAGAAAAGTGTTTCAGCGCAAAGAAGGAAGATTAAGATGAGCTAATGACGATCTTGAGCCTTTAATCAGAGGTTTATAAGGCAAAGAAACAGTTTGAAGACCCCGAGGATCTATCCAAAAGGTCCTGAGCGCAGTAGCAGAATGTCCCTGAAAGAATTTTCGCCCTAACTACAGTTCAGAAACAATCAGAAATTTATGAAGCAGACCTCTCGGCAGTTGTGCACCATTTGTTTATTCCCCGCAAGTACAACAAAGTATGGCCACCAGAACGCAGCAAAGTCATATCTGGAGTAAAATAAAATATGAAGAAGACCATCCCTGCATATAGAGGTGACAGACATTAAATACTCAGTATTCAAACAGAATGGGCCGCGGCCCTATTTCTCTACTCTGTGTTTAATGATACATTTAATTTTCACCTGCCCCCTCAGTCGACCTTCTGTGTCTCTTCTACTATAAAGCACAGAAGGAAACTATTGTAATGGTTGTTGATGAGATATCAGGGAAATGCAAGCATTTCCCTCTTGAGACAAGTTCTCTGTGTAATATTGTAAGATAGGCTGAGATTAGATGTATTCAGACTGAATGTTCAAGCTATGGGCTATGATGTACCTGATTGGTGTTGTTTTTAATATGACAAGCATGTTTCTTTGGATCCTGATCTAAAGCAGCTGGTGATGTTTTCTTCTCTCTGTGTTTAATTCCATTTCATTTCATTTCTACTGGCTCGCATCAGAAGTTTGGCATAAGATTTACCCTTGATAGGTACCTTATGTTGCTGCCCTCCCAGCCTTTTATGTTTTCTGATTATATGTGTATCTGAATGTTGATTTCATTTAATTTAACCAGTGTAGTGGATGTTGTTGCCTGCTCTCTGATGTATGAATTAAATAAATCTGTGTTTGGATGTTCTTGCTAAGATTTAGTGGGAGGTGTTGAAAACACTGGGAGGTCTAGAATCCTGTATCTGCCTCACTAGGATCTTTCCTTCTTGATTAAGCCTTTCCAAGATCCCTTGTATTGCCTCTAATTCTGTCCAAGCAGGCCTGGAGTTAAATGACCTCTGGCCTGATCTATAGATAGAGTTGGATGGTTCTCCTTCATTCATTTTCAATCCTTAATGTCCCATCCCACCAATCAGCCTTTAAGATCCAAATGCTCTAGATGACTAGCCCAACTGAAAGCTTGCGCATTGATTACAAATAAATCCTTTCTTGACTCCATAGCTCAATGGCCTTAATGTTCTCTGAGTTATCTGTCTCCGCCTAAGCTTCTTCTTTGCTCATCCTTGTCTTATATTGGACCTTCTTTTCCTGATTCCCTCCAACCAAACCTAAACAAAAAAACAAACAACCCTGTGCATATAACTAGCCTAAAACCTTAACATTCGAGCCTCAAAGACATACACTTCGATTCATATAGAGAGATCCCTCTCTGGACCTAGGAGGGCTAGATCCTAAGGTCTAAAAGTGGTTCTATGTTGTCTCATCTTTTGGTCTTGTCAGCCTGGCCAAAACATGGGAACCCCAACAACAAGCATGAAAAAAGTCGGGCTTAGG
>JAXQQM020065633.1:0-63993 GCA_034641835.2 Pinus albicaulis
ATTATCTACCAGACAGTATTATCAAAATGATCAATAGTATCATTGCAAGCTTTCTCGGGGGGATTCACAGTCATCACATAAAATCCATCTATGCAAATTAGAGATCCTGTGCAAACCTAAGGAACACGATGGTTGGGGGATTCTCAGTACTAGGACTTTCAATATGGCACTGCTCATTAAGTCTTTTTGGAGAGCTGTACATGGAAATGGTATTTGGAGCACGATTATCAAGTGTAAATACATTGAAGGAGATTTTATTTACAGGCTCTTATGCATGCAAATCTCTTTCCCTAGGCATATTTCCACTATCTGGTGGAGCTTCAAAAATATTATGGCCCAAGTAGTGGATCGTCTGGCATGGTTTTTCAAAGATGGCAGTCGGATTCCCTTCACTTTCAATAAGCTAATTGCACTCCCTGTTGACGCTGGACCATCCCCGCATCTCCAATTTAGGCTGGCCCGCGGGGGATACCATTTTCTTGCCTAGACTATTCGTGTATGGTCTTTTGGCGCTCCTGAATTCAAAACGGCTAATCAAATGGGTCTGGTCGGACCGGCCGCTGATGAATGGGAACATCTGAGGGATGCTTTCCATGCTGCTAGTTTTTGTTGGGGCGCTGATGCTGATGAGATTGTATGTGTTGAAAATGCAACAAGATGATGGAGCTTAGTGAAATGAAGTCGCCTTCACTAAGTGGGCCCGCAGGCTATTTTTGGCACAAAGTCTATTTTTAGACTATGTCTATTTTTAGACATATGGAGCATGGTCTAGGAGTTGCATTATGCTATTCTCGGATGATTGGTCGAGTTGGTAAAAATAGATGGACCTCTATTTTTAGACATATAGGTCGAAGTCTATTTTTAGACTGCTTGTCTAAAAATAGGTCAGTCAAATATTATTAACCCTTAATAATATTTGGACTATAAAATTCAGTTTATTCTCTTACAACACTTTAGTTGGAGCTACGGATGTGGCCCATGCATCTGACAGAAGGAATTACGCTATTCCTTGGGGTTTGGTGAGCTCATGCATGGTTGACTTCAGTTAGGACTTCAGTGGCAGAAGTTTGGTGGAGTTGATGAGACAGTTGGTGGAGTTGTGTTCGGTTTAACTTAGTTGAACTAGTTGAGATTGGTTTAACTAGCTAATCAACTAGTAATGAGTGGAGTGAATTAAATATTATTTAATTCACTAATTATTAACTCATTATTCAACTCAAGAACACATCAGTTCACTACAGTGCGTGGACAGTTCAGTGGAGACCAGTGGAAGAGGTAGATGAAAGGGTGAGTTTGTTATTAGTTGCGACAGCAGTTGTGCATGAGATTTGCACAAGCATTGGAGGAGATTTCCCATGATACATTGCTAATGGAGTTGTGTGAGATTCAACTTATCTTCATTAGACCACTGATTGCTAAACAGAGGCAGTGAATGGTATGGATGAGCTGAACCCTGACTCGTTCAAAGTCAGAGCTGTCAGCACTTTGGAGACAGTACTGAGTACTTGTGAGGAGTATTGTACTTATATTGTTACGTGTTTCTCTTCTATTATAATATACAAATAGCTGGGGGTTTTCAGCTATAAGCTTTCCCCATTACATATTGTGTTTGTGTGCGCATGCGACTGTTTCTATTTCCGCAAATTGATGATTGATTGTAGAAGAGATTATGTGTTGCATATGAATTCGAATTAGTATGTGATCAGGATAATCTCGGTGGAGAAATCTTCATTATTCAGCAAATTTCTACAGTATGGGATGGACCTATGGAGAATGGTGGATTAATTGTCAGAGACATATACAGAAGGCTTAATACCTCTTCCTATATGGGTCAGATTTCCATGTCTTTCCTATCCTTTTGGCGCAGAAAAATCCCCACAAAGATTGTTCTCTTTGGATGGTTGGTGTGGAAAGGTAAGATTCTCACTGGGGAGAATCTCATCAAGAGGGGTTTCTCTGGTCCTTTCAGGTGTTGTATATGCTGCGAGGAAGAGGAGACCATATCACATCTATTCTTCCGTTGTCCCGCTGTTGTGAACCTATGGAGGATTTTTTATTCACATTTCATGGATCCCGCTTGGCTTCCTTATGACTTAATTTCCTGTGCTATGGAGTGGGACAAACTGAAAGGAAAATACAAATCGATGCCTTTCTTTTTCATCTGGGAGGTATGGTTGGGTTGGAATAAGTTGATTTTTGATAATATTCCTTTCCATATTCCACGGATTTTTTCTTCTATCAATAGGTGGATGGAGGACCGGCCTTCTCCTCAGTTGAATATTGCAGATTGTTCTATCCGTATTCGGCCCCACGAGATGGCCATACTGGCCATATTTTTTGATGGGGCATGTGTGGAGCCCATTCCTCCATTTTTTGATGGGGCTGATGGGCTCTCCAAAAAAGGCATAAGCTCAGATTTTGGGATAATGCAGGTGATTCACTTTAAAGATGGTCAATAGTTTTGGCAAAATCAAATACCGATTCCATAGCTGCTGGAATTCTGGAATATCGTTTTTGGTGCACATACTTACTCTTTAACCTTTTTCATAAGTTTTATGGGTGGGACTGTACGAGGTTTACTACACAGGGAGCATGATCTTTCACAGGGTGGATCTATATCTTCATGACGGGGGGTCATCTGGTTACTTTTTTTGCCTTTTTCATCAGCAACAAGCGAGCCTGTTTTAAACAGTGTCAAGGGAGCCTGTTTTACTCTTATGCAAGCGAGCCTGATCTAATTACAAATGGAGATTAGCATATATTTTCAAGCGAGCCTGATGAACATCTTTTTTTCCAGGATACAGGACGACATATGCTTTCAAATAGTATCAAGCGAGCTTGTTATTACTCATAAGCAAGCGAGCCAGATTAAATTACTAGTGGATATTTAAAAAATATAATTTCAAGTGAGCTTGATGAACACTTTTTTTTGCCAGAATACAAGACGACATATGGTTTTTTAGAAGCACAGGTCAAGCGAGCCCGCTTACTACACAGCACATGATCTACTATCATCTTTACATCTCAATTAAGGCACGGAACATGGGTTCTCATCCTCTGTTTTGGGCCTAAAACTATCTCATACTTTAATGTCATTTCCTTTCTTTTTATATCTTTTTTGACGCGTATGATGCTGCTGTATCTCTTTTGTATCTTAGGATGTTTCCATATGCATGGGATGGATAATTCCCCGATTATGTGGTGGCCAAACTTCTCACTTTTGCTCTTTCTCTCTATAAGGAGCAGTAATTATGGGCTTTCTATGGGGTTATTCTCGCTGTTGTTTTGTCACAGCTGGGAATATTTTGTCTATGTACTGTTTTATATATAATATAAATCAGCATTTTTTTCCTCTAAAAAAAAGAGGGTATTTTATTATTAAAATTGATAAGATATACATATTCTATATTTTTTGGATTTGAGAATGTAATTATTATTTTAAAATACATATTCTTAACTATTAAGCACATTTAAATGATAGAAATATAAATATATAGTATATACATTATATAAATAGGAATATCAATATGAATATTACTAAAAAATTATTTATTAAGGTTAAAAACTCCACAGTTAAAGACTTCTTATATTAATAGCTTTATCCAAATAATATAATTAAATTGATTTTTAAAAAATTTTAAAATTACAAAGAAGTATCAATATGGAATATTTACAAAAAACTACAAATCAATATTTTCAATAAATTGTTTTCTTCATCATGCAATATTTAACATGTTAACGAATAAAAATACATGTTTGATAAATCTCCTCCAACATCTCATTTTTTTTTTAAAGGTGAAACCATTGGAGGAATTTATGGTCAACAATAATGCTTATGCGTTAATAAATATTTAGGTGGTAATCGCATCATACATAATTTTCTAACCTTATAACCATCTAGTGTGGTTTATCATTAGGACAAGAGGGAGAATTTGATCTTTGGTAAAAAAAAATCTTTACTTCGGAAAAACAACGTTGGTAAAATTGAGCATCATAAGTAACTATCCCACTTAACTACAGATGCCTCTAAATCAAACATCTCTTATTTTGTTTGAAATAACTATATTAGTTTCTCAATAGAGTTACCATGTTATCCAACTCTTAAACAACAAATGAAAGACTCATTTCCACAAATACCATGAAACTACATGCTTCCTTCCTATATGGACTCCCATGTTATATGATGTCGTCTCCATCTGCTCTCACCAAAATGTGCAATGACAATGAACAAACCATAGTAATCTCTTATGTTATAATAAAAATTAACCATGACAATTTATTTCTTATTTTCTTGCTCAATTGTGACCAACAATATCAAGACTATGGACCATTACAATCTCTTCACTTCACACACTCACACCACCACAATTTTCACCATAACTAGTATCATTGTCATAAAGACGTTATCTAACATTACAATCCACATGTACAAAGAATGTCCATCACTTTATAAACAAGGTATTTAAATATGTTTAGACATAAAATGGAGTCCCATCTCCCACTTCCTAAACATATATCTTGACCTTGAAAAATAAATAAATGTGTTAAGTGAGAAACTAAATCCTAGCCATGAGGCTTCATAAAATATACATTTTACCTTGTACAGACTTCTTGAAATGATTTTTTCTACATTATATACATGAATTTATGTATACTTCCTAATACCATCCCTATATATGCCTATGTGGTGGTCTCCAGTTGGGCCACGTGGCAACATGTGGTTGGTCATCATTTTAACCAACCAAATAACACCAACCAACAACCAATGAAACTTCTACAAGTGGCAAAGCTCCACATGGTAAAAAAAAATTAGCTTTCAACCAACCAAAAGAGGCCATGTTACCTCCCACTGGCCCAAATTTTTTCCCTATGAGCTGTCATTTGAAAATTTTGTGTCTTTGGGAAAGTAGACAGAACGTGTTTTTGGGAGCATACAGTGTCGTTTTTTCATGTAACAAGTTTTGTCAGATTCATAATGACGAGATATATGTGGTCGTTTCGGTTCCACACCATTCCAACAACTTCCATTTTTTAGCATAATTTGAAGCACACAATCACATGTAGAATAAAACCTATCTAAGGGGGGAATTAAACTAGCCCAGATCCAAATAAGTTTGATGTTATATTTAGATACATAATTAGATGTAGAAAATGATCTAGCATGTAAAGGTAAAAAAAATTTATGCATATGTTTGTATAAATATGAATGGAGGTGGCCCAAATATTAGGGAAAATGTAAAATATTACTAGGTTTTTTTCACAAAGAAAAAATTCGTAATTTTATTTATGAGTAAACAAAATTACATGTTGCATGAGCTGGTAATTGTCCAAAGACATTCAAATTTCCACAAAATAAAAATACAAAGGAGAAACCAGTTAGGATTTTCTCTCCTTCTTTTCAACCTTATGCCAAGCACCTTGTGTTGGCGTGGTCTCGATAAGGACAAGCTGATTTTCTTCCGCTTGTGCTCCATTATCCTTATCTGAGTCTGATGTGTCTGAAGTATGTGTTCTTTTATATCCCCCATTGTCTAGTGCTCCAGGTACCATATCCTGCTGAGTCTTTGTGGTGGTGTCGAGAGGATCTTGCATTTCCTGTTCTTGTGTGCCCAAGGAGGTATCTGTTTGTTGATTCTCATGTGGTGATGGTTCCTCCTCTTCTTCTTGTAGTTCTAGCCCTTCAGAGGGAAATTTCCAACCTTTAGCAGCTTTTCCTGGTTTCTTCTTTTTTCTGCTATCCCTTTTGGTTGCCGGGCATGAGTTTTGTAGGTGTCCTGTGCTCCTACATATCCGACATCTGAATGCTATGTTCTCATAATATAAATGTTGTGTCCATCTCTGTTGTTTGTTATTCAACATAATGCACTCTGGGAGTCCTTTGCTCAAGTCAACCTCCACATAGATTCGTGCGAAGGTGAAAATGTGCTCCTCCAGACGTTAACTATCTGTTTTAATGTATCTACCAAGGGTGTTTCCAATGCAGCCAAGAACATTTTCATTCCAAAAATGTAGCGGGATATTGTAGAGCCTAACCGAGACCAGCATTCTAGTCACCTCCATAGTGTTGGCATCAAAATTTGGGAACCATGGTGTGATGAAGAGTCCCATGGAGCCCCAGAACCATGGTCCCTGACTAAGAATGGAATCTCTGACTTCTGTAGATGAAAATTTGACTATGAAGAACCCCTTTGAACATAGGTGTATTTCACATTCCATGGTCCAGTTTTTAAAAATCCAATGGAACAGCTCCATTGGTTTGGGCCAGAAGCAGTTGAATCTGCCTATAATTTCTTGGGATTCGTAGCCATTTCTATGCACATCAATGTCTAGACCGTCTATATTTATTTCAGGCACACTACCTGTAGTTCCACAATGTATGGCTTGGGGGAGCTTTCTGCAGGGGCTTCAGGTACTGTAGTTTTGTTTTTGTCTCCCTGTAATACATTTCTGTATGTACCTTTAGTGTTTACCGTTTTGGATGCACTTTCTCCCATGGTGGATCCATGTGCTCTGTTTTGGCCCAACATTCCACCCCGCAGTCTAAGGTTGAGGCAAATGGAAGACCCAGTGATAATGGAATATTCTTTAAGAGAGAAATGATCAGCTAAAGCTTTCCTCCCAAAAATTAATGACTGTAAATGAAATGGGTATCCTGCAATAGACTGGATTTCTTCCTTCAGATATAGAATCAAGTTTGTGTATCGGATCCATATAATAATACTATTACCTACGGGAGGCTTAATGAAAATTTGATATGGTTCCGAGCCTACCTGAGAGTCGATATTGCATATGTGTTGGCTGTATCTTTTGCCCTTTGGTACATCATTCATGGAAAGGGTCTGTGCATGGCTTGGATAGTCCGTGGATAGCCATATTGATTGCTTCAGGTTGATATCCCCATTATTCATTGCATTGGGGTAGGTAGCAGGCTCTATCTGTTTCTGTATTGACTACATATGTGGTGGCCACAAGTCTGATATTCCAACACAGTGGTGCCCAGTAGCCCAATAGCATCCAACCATCGAGGCCCAGGGCGTGGAGGAGAAAGCCGGCCAGCAAAAGCCCAAGTCACCTAGTCCCTGCTCCCAATAGCTATAAATGTATGTAGGCCCAGCGCGCGCCATCAGCAAAAAGAATAGAGTGTAGCACCCACAGGCACCATGAGAGGTGCCACAGATCACATACCCCGACGATGGTTCATCACCATGCCCTCCAAAATACAATAAGCATTCTCTAGATCTTAATCCATGCATCGCGTTAGCATTTAGTAGAATGGTCACGTAACAGTGCCCATTTCTATTGGTTTTGCAGGGTATCCGTGTTTATGTCTCAGCAGGGTACAAAGATCGCCCAACCGCTAATGGTAACCCATCCCAAAAAATGTCGCGAAAGGGGGCAGCAGGGGGATCCCAGAGGCCCATTCCATGGTAGTGCCTCCATTGCATCGATCTCCAACAGGTGGTGGCGGCGAAGGAAGTCTGTAACCCTAGTTCGAATGAAAATTTTCCTACGCGCTCCATCATCAGTTTTTTCTTGAGCGAACCTCCGTAAATATTACTAGGTTATATTCAAATATAATAGTATAATCTTACATTTTACTCAATATTTCCCCTCATCAGGTACACTTCGTATTGTTATTTTTCTTTATATTTGAAGTTTAAAATGAAAAAAAATAAACTATAAATTAGCACGGGTGAGAGGGGATATAGAGTAAAATGCAATATTTAGGTTTGGGTGTGTCAATAAATATTAGGTAAAATGTAATATTATTACATTTTAATTAGTATTTTCCCCCACACATGGCCATTTTTTATTGGGTGGGGTTGGTAATAAATATTGGGTCACATATAATATTGTAATATTATATTTTATCCAATATTTCCCCTCATCCCATTCAACTTTTATTAAAAATATTCTTTATATTTGAGGTTCATAAGTAATCTTAACTCCTACATAACTAGCCTAGATCATATTAACTTTGAATCTATCAAATAACCATATAAAAATTAAAGAATAAAGAATAAATAAAAATGACACATGGTATTGACCATGGCTTTATGAATCAGATCATATTAACTTCTAATCTATCAAATAATCATATAAAAATTAAAGAATAAAGAATAAGTAAAAATGACACATGGTATTGACCATGGCTTTATGAATAAGATCATATTAACTTCCAATCTATCAAATAACCATATAAAAATTAAAGAATAAAGAATAAATAAAAATGACACATGGTATTGACCATGAATTTATGAATCAACGGTACTGGCCCATGGTATTCATTTGGCATATAACTTATTTAAGGGGGAATTAAACTAACTTAGATCCATCCTTGTTTGATGTGATATTTAGATACATAATTTGTTGTACAAAATGATGGCATTGAATCCATTTTGATTGTAAAGGTAAAAAATTTATAAGTTTATGTGTATTTAGGGAAAATGTAATTATTACATTTTATCGATAATCCTCCCTAGCTCCGTCCACTTTTTACTAGTTTATATTCAATAAAATATAATACTATGATATAAAATTTTACCCAATATTTCCCCTCAACACTTATACTTCTTATTTTAATTTTTCTTTATATTTGAAGTTTAAAAGTAAAGAAACTCAATTATTAAATTAGCAAGGGAGAGTGGGAATATTGAGTAAAATGTAATATTTGGGATGAGTGGGAATATTGAGTAAAATGTAATATTTAGGTTGAGTGTGATGAGAAATATTATGTAAAATGTAATAGTATTATATTTTAAACAATAAGTCAATGTATGGACATGTTTCAAACTCCACCATGCTAAATCACATATGCACATTGTTACGTGCAAATCCATAGCTACATTCTTCCCTTACTACGTGCTTTCCAAACTTCCTCTTGCACTCCCTTCCTTTCCTTTCTTACTTTCTCCTTCCTTAGAAAAACTAAAGTTGTCACAGTTGAATCTTGAACAAAATTTGTCAATTTATTCTCATGTACCATTCCATCATTGTATTTTTGTGTCTCTTCCTTTTCCTTTCCTATTTTCATTCATTTTCCTTATTTTCTATTTAATTTCCCTTCTCCTTCCTTAGAAAAACTAAAGCTGTCACACTTGAATATTGAACAAAAGTTGTCAATTGATTCTCATATACCGTTTTATCATTGATGTTTTGTGTTTTTTCCTTTTCCTTTCCTCTTTCCTGTCATTTTCCTTTATTTTCTATTTAATTTCCCTTGCATGCATATTCTTGTCTCTGCATCTTCCCTTTCTCCTATTTTTCTTTATTCCTTGAATTAATTTTCATTTATTTCCCTATTCCTTTTTCTAGTATCAATTCCTATTTCCATAACCATTAATTAACTCCAAGTGGTTCTCAATGTGAAGATTCCCCCCTCATTCAGCATGGAATACACCCCCCATGACCTTGGCTGATTGTTATTTTTTTACATGAAAATATAACCCGTGCCTATTTAGAACTTGATAGCTATTTCTTTAATTTATTTTAAAGGTATAATTCATATATAGAATATTCAATTTACAATTTCTCTAAGATAAAGAATGCTAAATAGAATTTTTTGTTTGAAGTTGAATTTATATAAATTGAATTTCCGGAGTTGCATACCTTTCTCAAATGTTTAAGAATATGCTCCCTTCATAATTACTTAATTACAAAATTTCACAGATTATTAACTTTAATTTCCCTCTCTCCAATATAAAATTTGTTTACTAGTTTACCACCCTACCAACTCCTATGTGGGTACTCTTCTTATTTGGGAACACCAAAGCTACAACAAGACCACTCTCTCGACAAGGAAAATTGAGCATCATGAAATCCATCCAACATTAGGGAACATGAAGTTGTACTTTAAAACCAAACTGCATTTTTTTACACTAATAGGAATACCTAATTCAAGTCATGTTGGATGTAGGATTGTGGAATTTAAATTTTGTTTTTAAGTCAACGATCAGGATTCAATGTTCACAGAATAAGCTTCGTTTGATTACCCCCATATATGGTTGCGGTTTGTGAGAGCACTCGCATCTTCTGTGTCAGAACTTATAAAAAATATTTGAATCATGAAATTTAATTGATTTTAAACTTGACCCAATCATTCTTACCGCTGGTTACATGGAAATTGAGCTAATTTAAATGATTCAACCTCTTTCATCCTTTTCTTTTGCACAGATCGTGTGTACTTGCAAGCATTAAATAGATAATGTGAGTGACCATTTTTTAGACTGACATTATTTCAATTACTTGGCGGGTATTTATCATACTTGTTTAAGTTTGGCTTAAAAGCATAAATATAGATAAAAATTAAAAGCATAGTAGATAAATAAAAATTAATTGCGTGGGTTGGGAACGGAGGAACGAAGACCTAGGGAACTAATGCTAGGGTTTAATCATGTCGGAACCTGTCAGGAAGATTAGCAGAGGGGTATCAAGCTAGTGCATTGGCTGGGGGGACAACATGTTTGCAACCTCCAGGGGGGGCTCGACCCCCTCCTACAAAAATGTCACTACCAAAGAACAAAATAGCAGAAGAAAGGAACCTAAAGCAGGCTCTACTCGGAACGATGGCCCAGTATTAGGAGCGGAATGGAAAGCTAAGACATGAGGGAAATGTCTACAAAGAGCTCAGAAGAAACCAAGATGTATTATTCCTGCTAATAAATTAGATGTCAGTATAGAAGTTATATGAAGTATCATGCATTAATATGCAAGTTCATTAGCATTTTCCCAACAGAAAAAGATATTTTGAAATGGATACAAGAAAAATGGGAGCCGAAGGGACATATTGATTTGAAGTTTGTACCTAGAGGTTTTTTTACAGTCATCTTTACATATATTCTTGATAAAGAAATGATATTTGAGGGAGGTCCTTACTTTTATTACAATGCGGGTCTATTATTACGCCAATGGGAGGAATGCCACAACCCATATCAAGAAAAATTCTTGGTTGCATGAGTCTAGGTCTGAATCTTTGCATTACCAATGGATTTTTGGGACCTAGAAATTTTGGAACGTATTGGTAATTCCCTTGGCAGTTTTGTGAAGATTTTTGAAACAACGCACCAAGGCCAATACACTTATTTTTCCCGTATATGTGTGTACATGAACATATCTGAGCCACTTCCAAAATCCACTGAACTTGAATATGATTGAAAAATATGGTAAAAACTGCTCGACTACAAACATATCCCATTCCATTGCCGCAGATTCCATGAGTATTGGCATATTTATAAAAATTTCCCTTTGAATAATCCTACTCGAATGCAAGGAAAATTTCCAGAGGTAGTTGAAGGGTCACCTGAAAAAGATGACGAGTTCACAACAGTGGCAAATAAAAATATGCATAATAAGCAACGGGTTAGTCAAAATAACACTCCTAAATATAAGAACACTCAGAACAATTATGAAATCCTGTAGGAACAGTTAGGGAATTCAAAGGTAGTGGAGGAAATCTGGAGTGAAGGACAAGGACAAGCACCAAAAAAAAATAAAAATGCAAAATGAAAGGCTCCACAAGATTCCATTGAAGCAGAAGAAGAAAATCTAGTTGAATAGTCACCAATGGATATAGAACAGAAGAAAGACGTTGTAATTTTGGAGGAGGTAGTTTTAAAAAGTCTTTTACACAAATGGCGAAACCTAGATGCTCAGTTCATTCCAGAAGATCAAAATAAATTTTATAAAGAAAATTTTGAGCAATATCCGACAGTCCAATCCCAGAAACAAGTAACTACCCCATAAGATATGCCTTATAAAGAAGTAAGTACTCAATCAGAAGGAGGAAAAAAGAGAGGAAGACGAACCTTGCATGACTCATTCCAACTGATAGGGGAGATGTTAATTAATTTTGGATACCGTTAACAATGGTATTCCAAAAATCCATAAAGTTGAACCATGAAAGTGATCTCCTGGAATATTAGAGGCCTAAACAGTAAAGGTAAACAATGATATTTGAAAGAAAAGTTAAAATTAGAAAAGCCTCAACTACTGCTGCTACACGAAACGAAAGTATTTGGCCAAAAAATATAAGACATTCTTAAATATTATAAACCTCGTTATGAGGCAATGGCGATTGACTCATGGGGAAGTGCAGGGGGAATAGCCATACTCTGGAACCCTGCAGAAATCATAGCAGATGGATGGATTGGACTGCCTCTCCTACTCACAGGCCTATATAGGCAAATAGGAATGAAGGAAAAGATGCTTATAACCTCAGTGTATGGGCCTCATATTTCAAGAGAAAGAAAGGAGTTTTTGAACAGTATAAGGGCTCTCAGTAGCATGCATACAAAAAAATACTGGCTGCTAGGAGGGGACTTTAACATGATGTTGACGGGAAAATTTTTCCGGTCAACAGCAGGGGATCTCCCTGGTAAAAGGTCCCAATTAGACCTTGAATCGTTTGGACTAGGGATCCTGTCCAAGGTGTGGGTTCGGCTACCACTGATTTCTCCTTTCTTTGGGTCTCTCTTAAACTCTATAAAACAATGGATACACACCTAATCAAATAACACAAGACATATGGTTGATTCATTAAATGTACATACGACACTATGAGTAGCAAGAGGAAATAATAAAGCATGAAGACCGAAGGAAGTGTTGTTAACAACACTTCATTAGGGTCATGCTTGTAAACTATACCGACCACGAAGGAAACAATTCCTCATGGCAAGAACACCCTTCACTTCCTAAAAGTTTTAAATGGTAACACAAATGCTAATAAACAAAGCCATCAGCGTTCATTAAGAAAGTGAAATGAACTCAACCACATTTAACATACTCAGCAAACGATTATGCAACTATGATATGAATTGGAGATGCAGTTCCCTTAATCTAAAGATGTTCAGAAACTGAAAATATAATACTCAATAGTGCTCATACATAAGACAACACCAAATCCACAAAGGGACTTTTCAAAATTCTTGTATTAATGCTCAAATGTATAATCCAGATAATACAGTGTACTCAGCTCGAGTCCCAAACAAAAGATCCATTACAAGTTCCCGAAGGAAGCATTTATAGAGCAAAGCCTACCCTTTGGACTCCCTGACTTTTCATGTTCCTGAGTGTTGAGCTTCCTTGTGACCCAGTCCATTCTACAACTTGCGACCTGGAGAAATCTATGACCTGCAACCTCAAGAAGATCTGCGACCTCGCGACCTCCTTGGATTTGAGACTTCGCGACCTCGAACCATCCGTGACCTGCGACCTCCTTGGATTTGTGACCTCACGAACTCGTTGGATTTGTGACCTCGCGACCTGGGAAAATGTGCAACTTGCGACCTTCCCAGATTATGCGACCTTGTGACCTAGTCGTTGGGTCACTGGGTCGCGCCGTCGGGCTTTTAACACGGAGTGCGACTATGCGACCCGGCGAACTGAGAAAATTTTCGACCTTAGACCTTCGGTCATCCCTTCTGCATTTCTCTTTCAGAGATATCATCCTTGTTCTCCGGAGGCCAGCCTTAGCCTTCGCCATGTGAGACAATAGCTTCTATCTGCCGGTGATGTTGAGCATCCACATAACATGAGGTTTCGAGGTTGATTTGAAACCCAGCTTCGCATCCTCTGGAGAGAGCTAGAAGTCCTCTTAATTTGGATGGGCATTTTTGTTTCCTTTTATTACCTGCAAGACAACAGAGTAAATCAGCATCTTCTCATATGTCCTGCATATAAGTGAAGTAAATCAGCCATATACATATACATATACACACGTTAGGGAATCAACACATAAAATGCGATAATTTGTCAAAGCCAAGATTATTTGGACCCCTATGTCGTCAAATGTTGTGCCATTAAGTCATTAAAGAGAACAACTTATTGTAGGCTTTCCCTATTCCCCTTTAATTACTCTGCTTTGATTGGTCTTGGTATGGGTAGTTTCCTGTTTGTGTGCAGGCCATAACCAAAACAGGTGGCTTACGAAAGTTGTTTTCTTCACGGGGCATCTTCGTTTCTAACATAGTTCCATTGTCGATAATTTGAGGCAATCATAATACCACATCCGCTACTGAGGGAAACAGACCTTTCAAACAATTTGTGCGAGTTGTGACCTTTGATCTTCGCACAGGATCGCAGAAGTCACATATATGACAAAGATTCTCCTCCAACTTTTCCTTTTAACCCTTTGCTTCAAAACAGTATTATCGATCTTGTTACATCTTGATCGCCCTTCCCATTCGTCGAGCTAAGGATAAAATCCTATCTACAGACAGTGTAGGCGATGATGAAAAGGAGAGAAGAAATTTCTCTGGTTTCTTGGGTGGTTCAACGGGCTCGTTCATGCGTAACCGGCAATATTTAAATCAACACGAATTTGCCACTGATATTTAAGCAGTAGTGCAAGCGTGTCAAGTTCAGGTGTGATTTTGAGCCGAATATGAATCCCCAATCAAGCGACCCAAAACATTTGACTTGGTAACAATCACCCTATTCTCATTCCCTTCTAAAACACCAAATAACAACGCGGTCTAGGTGCCCAAAAAAACGCGCGCAATTCACGTGGCAGTGACATCGGATAACAAAGGATCATATCGTATGCTGCAGTTGCTAGGGGACCATTTCCTGGGTGATTTATGCGATTGACATTCCACTGCCAAACGGCTTCGACCATTGAATGCTATCAACTTGGCAATCGAACCATACGCTCTCGCTAACAGGATGATAATCACTTTTGTATGTCGGTTTTTAGTGCCTCTAGACAGAGTAAAAAAACACCTCAGAAATTAGCAATTATTGCTCGTGCATGGTAGCATACATTGGGCAGCCTGCATGTGAAACTGGAACTTTATAGTTCTCGCTCCCTCGTTTACGTGTAGCAACACAATTTTCTCTTGTACATGGAGGCATGCATTGGACAGGCTGCGTCCATGTGATGCAGCATGGAGAGTAGGGATTCACGCTATCCAGCTCATCATGAACAACATTAGAAGCTTTGATGGGCAATGAGACACGTGGAAGATGAATCTGCATTTTCTGATGGGTTCACAAGGTCGGATAATTTCCTTGGGTCGCAGCTCTCCATGGGTATATCAATCTGCGACCGTGCGACCTGGGAAAATATGTGACTTGAGACCATGGGTTGATAGGGTTGCTGGGTCGCAAAAACCCCTAAGTCGTAGCCCTGGGTGATGTTTCATCTCTACAACCTGGTTACCTACCATATCATAACCTCCTTCAGCGACGCTGTAATTCTGCACTATTAGTAACAACTCTGGTTTGTTTTATGACTATCAATGCACCAATATTTTTACAACGTTGTCGCTTTCCATCAATGAAAATCCTTTGTTCTTTAATTCCTATCAATTCTGATCCCAATGCACATACTGTAAGTGTGATAGAGCGAACGTTGTTTGGTTCAGGAGATACTGTTTTCTCCACCCCTATTTTAATCCTTTGGATGTCGTCAAGGTTTTACATTTACACCTATTAATCAAGAAAGTGCCCACCTCGCTTCAAGAATGCAACTCTACGTTTAGAGGGGCATGGGTATCTATCTTCGAGGGAGGTCACACTTCTGGAGTAGAGGTCGTTGGGTCAAGGAAATCAACCGGTCGCAGCTCCTCTCAAACATACTCTTTTGCGACCTTGTGACCTTGGCAGGGTCGCATAGTTGCATGATCGCATTTCATGCGTGGAAGCATGTGTTGCGACTCAGCGACCTTGAGCACGTGTACTGAGAAATGTACAGTTGCGACCTCTCTTTGTCGTCTCAATCATCTGATATCGAATGCAATTGTAAGTTGTCGCTTGTCTGTATTTCTATCAACTGCACCAGACTTTCAGCTCCTATCGTGGAAATCACCTGCACGGCCACATACCCCACCTTTGTTTCTCTGTCCAACAATGTGCAACACAATCTCTTTCACCTTTATTGCATGTAGGCATAGGCATCAACCTGCTTCTTTTACCGTGCTTTGTTCTGGTGCAATGCTCGATCCACCTTAAAAAATGGGACATGCATACTAATTGCATGGAAACCTTCTAAGGAAAGCTTGCCAACTAGTTGCTTCATATTTGGTGTTCCCTGTTTCATTGTATGATGGATACGTTGTCCTGCGATATCGGTTTCGGCCGATATGGTTTTGAACCAAAACTTTTCGCCGTTTAACAAAGTGGGTATGGATTAACATGAATTTCTGGTTGTATCCTTAGTTGGGCCATTATTGTCATCGTGGCCTTGTCAGAATCTTCTGCTCGTATTTCAAACACACGTTTGACCACGAAATATATGCTCCAAACATTTACCATAGGTAAAAAATTGCGCTGATTTATTCATATAGTCCTACAATTCTTTGATCATAACTGCTCGACGGTTGTTATAACGTTACCGTTGTAGGAGTGTTGTAACATTTCGCTCTATGAATTTGGCCACTATTATTTCCACTCCAAACATTTCACCATAGTTCGAAACTCCATCGTCGTAAAGCTTGCATCCATTTGCACGTGTTGATGTAGTTCTTCTCCACGCTTTAGTTGAAAGGTTTGACTACCACATATACATATAAACATTTACGTTTGTCTCCATGCAATGTAAACATTGAACGTTCAATCGCAGTGATTGCATGAAACACGACTTTGGACCACTGAATATATATATATATATATAGAAAACTTGCCATCGAAACCTTTGCACTCATTTGAAACTGTCTGCATGGTTGTACTCCACCATCTCCTATGGTTTTGAAACCATATGATTTCGCTCCTTGTTTTAATTATACAACATTGATCATACGAATGCTTCATGTTTTGAAAGATCGAGAGTTGCAATCTACTACTCAAGCCACATTGATGGCCCTTTTAATATTAACTTTTACTATCTTGTCGTTCTAGAGACTCTCTCTGCATATGCATCAATGTGCCTGGCTACCAAAAGGTGTATGCATTTAAACATGACCTTTTAGGTTCAATTTCAAATTCTCCATCTCTTATGGTCTCGCATAGACAATCTTTACGGACATGTAAGAGCAAAGGAGACTGGGGTTTTAAGGCCCTTTCGTTCCTCCACATGTACTCCTTACAGCATAAATAATTCCACACTATGTAGCTCAGGATTAATAGATGTTGCTTCTCAAAGGTGCATTCACATATTTGAAACTCTGCCGTTGGCTTGCCACACCCACATGTGTTCTTTCGCTCTTCTACCCGACACGATAACACCTTGAATGAGATTGTCATTCTCTAGGGAAATATTCTGAGTCCGCTTTGTTCACCGGGCTATACTTCAGGCTAGACTTGTTGGAGTGGTGAAATATGTTCCTTCGTGTGCACCGATCGACATTTATATGGTATTGTGTAGCATCTCCAAAACTTCCATTTTGAGTTTATGCTTATTTTGTATCCTTCTAAAATAGCAGCATCGGGATTGTTTCTTGATCAGCACCCCCACCAAAATCTGGCTTCCTGGTAATTGTGTCATCATCATTTTCATCTTCAAACAATCTCATCCTCAAGGTCGTCAAGAGTTGATAGAGTAAAACCATGATGAGTAAGGATGTCATATTATCCATCTGATATAGTGTATTTGTCTCTCTTAAGCATCCATGACTGTCGCTCACTCTGGAATCTAATGATAGCCTTATCTGTCATCATTTTCCCTAGACCGCATGTCCAAGCAAACATTATCTTTTCCACTTTGTTTGTATTCTTGTAAGAGAGTCTTCTTCCTCGTGATTGACAACTTCCCTAACCATTGTGCTCTTGTTAGCTGGGTGCCAATCTCTTCCTCCCAACGTGATGATGATATTCTTTGGTATATCATCTGTGGGATCAACTACACGTAACGTTATAACACTAATTAGTTTACAGTTACATTTTAGAGAATGGTGCGCCCCAAATAATAAATATTAGACTATGAGCTTGGAGAAGTGCTAAAACAGAGTGCCTGGAAAATCCATGATGCAAGCGCTCTTAATGTAAATACACACAAGTTTCCATTCGAATGTATGCAGGGCGATCCTTCGCACATGGGATGATTGCAACAACAGCATCTGATCATTATGGCGAGACAACTCATGAGGGGTTTGGGATAGGTCATTGGGATGTCACTGACTACAGGTTCGATGAAAGACCTTAACGACTAAGAGAGCAAATGGGGACCCGAAATTTTAAATATACCAAAAATTTTGGGTGGTGTTGTAGTGGCTACAAAAAATGGCAAACCACTGGTAGAATCCAGCATCTCTGCAATATCACAACAATATTTTGAGCTAAGATAGTGATGCAAGGGACTATTGAACAAGTTCTGCGTGGCCCCTTTGAATTACTTTGGCATTTACAGGTATGCCCAGTCCTTGTGCCTCAGCTAGGTCTCGATAATCAGGACACATCAATAGAGAGTTCACAGATGCCAATGGTTTGTTGATGATGTGAAGAGCAAGGCAATGGGTTTATTATTCTCAGAAATTTTTAAAGTAAGCTTTCGGTGTTGCTCCGCTGCCCGCAGGCCTGGATGGTACCCCGGCAGAGTCACTTCAAGAAATCACAAACGTTGCTCCGCTGCCAGTGAGCCTGGTCAGTACCCCGGTGGAGTCGTTGCATTACCTATCTGCGCAGGAAGCCTTTCTCGATCCTTTACCCTTATTTGTTTCATGTTCTTGTAGCACTTATTTTCATGTGCTCGTGGCACTTATTTTTCATGGGTGGATGAGGGATCCTGACTTATTTTACAAGCAAGAGAGGTTGTTTCTTGTTTTACAGAAACTGAAAGATATCCTGATTTGGGTTTTCCCTTGTGCCAAAATTTCATATCCCATTCACCACAATAGGCGAAGCGTGCAAAACAGATCATTAAGGTGTGCAAGACTATGCCGAGTACAAGGCTTAGGTTACGAGTATAGGCAACTCAAACTCATTAGGTCTCCCACAAGCAACCAGCTCACATCTCCCCGGCTAAATAAGTTTAGACTCATAGGCGTCTTGTTGAGAATGTGACTTCGATGACTTGTCCTAAGAGAAAACTACCTCTTGAGATAGCCACCACAACCTCACTCAAACAATGGGGTTATTGTTTCAGCAACCGGGGCAGAAAAAGTCCGCAAGGTGGTAGGGTTTCAATGAGGGCTCATGCAGTGAGAGGTGATATGTGGAATATTTTCAAAGCTATATCAACAATATATGGAAATGATGTGAGGAAGACAGTGTACGATGCAATGTAATAGGTGAGGCTCAAGACGCACTGCAACGCCATGTGCGAGAACGATCAACCAGTTGTAGGTGGAAAAGGAGCACAATGCAAGAAGTGATTATTTATGCAGCAAAAAGAAAACCGAAAAGAAATGAGTGCAAAAGAATGGTAACATGATGATGCCTAGGATATTAATCATAAGAAAAAATAGTACACGCACTTTTTAATCATGAAGTAAAAATTTGGCAAGTAAACCTAATTAACTTTGAACTAAAATTTTTATTTACAAGTTCTACCTAGCCTACACCTAAACCCTAGATTAACCCATGAGGTGGCCAGGTTATGTAAAATCAGTTTTCCAGTGCAGCCACCGCATTAGTTCACATCTTGTAATGACAACAATGATCAGGATTAGAGCTATTATCCAAAAAAGTGCAGTAACAACAAAACTTACCTGAGGAGTAGGTGCAATGGAAAGACGATCATAGATACTTACCAACGAACATGCGAGAATAGATTGTACAAGATGAATCCCTCTCTTATCTTGATACACAGCAATATGTTCTTGAAACTCAACATTTATAAATGACACATAATCATTTATGCACAATCCTAGGCCTGATGGGCGCTGGGTAAGCCATTTCCTATTTGTAGGCACATACACTGAATAGGGTTGGTAGAGCTGACCAGAAATCTCATCATGGTGTTGAGGATCATCAGTTTTATGGAATTGAAAGAATAAGCATATTCCAGGAAAATTATAAATGCTTGTGCATCCTAGTGCAGAAACCCTAGATTTGAAAACCTTAGTTCAGGGTTGCTCTTGGGTTTGTTCAAGGGTATGAGGATCAAACCCCGGACCTTCGAGCGGGGGTTTGCCCAACTTTTATGGTTTGGTGAGATCAATAGGCAAATGGACATGAACATGGATTGTGGTGGGTTGCGAAATGTTAGTGGACTTTGTATCGATTCGGTCAAATGTTTGCACACTGATAGATTGATAAATTGATGTATCCGATTCTCTAGATGTGAGAGGGTGGGGTGAATTCGACATGGTTATGCTCGGAGGATCATGGTACTTGGGGATCGTCATTTCAGAAATGGTCATCAGAAGCTGAACCGCTTCAATTTTCTGATGGGTACTTGAATCTTCCCAAAGTGACTCATCGAATTATGGTATCTCCATGTGGTTGGTAAAGAGACGCGAGTGATAGTCCTCCGCGGTATGATTGAGTATGTTTTCAAATAAGGAGTGATTGCTGCAACCATTGATTTGGTCAAGTTGGGTACCTGGGATGTTAGGCTCCCCGGGGGTTACCAATTGGGATGGGTCAACAGAGGGGACATCTTGAGGTTTCACTAACAAGAAATCACTCCTATTGTTGTCTAAAGATTCCGAGTGAGAAAGATCAAATTTGAAAGATTCACCGGTTTTGACCTGTGATTGTGAAACACGATCTACGTGCTTATGATTGTCGCCAATACCAGTATAAGGAAAGTTTGAATGTCTCGAAGAAATTACTGGTGTGGCGGGATCATGAAATAAATTAGGGAATAATGAACGAACAGAATGAGTCGCAGGGGCATTAACCATACAAGGCTTCTCAACACGTGTATCCGTGTCATTCCAAGAAAACAATGATCTGGCAGGCCCTGTAAAGGAAACGACTACATCCGGGATAGGAGTCGATTCATAATCTGTATGTGAATCAAATTTAGGACTGTTTCCAAGGAGACATCGAGTGGGCTCGAGGTAGGTTTCATGAACCAAGAGAGATAATGAGCCACTGGGGTTTTCAAACTCTGATTCGACATGGTGCGTGAAAGACTCAAAGTCAGAACAGCCATTAACTTGCGGGTCGTCATAGGGAAAACTAGGCTCAGGCTGGGTTGCTAACTAAAATTGTTCAAGGGAAACGAGAATCACATAGCTGAACCGTTCACTTAACAACTCCCAATCGACATCCTTTTCAGGGAACTCAAAACAATAATAAACAAATCTGATAGAAAATTCATCAATACGTTCATGAGGTTCCATTCTGATGTCATTTAGCTTTATTAATACACTTTGAAAATCGTACCTGTGAAACGCTTGTTGTAATTCACTGGCAAGTTGTTCAAACGAATGGATGGAAGCCTCCGGCAATGTGCGGCACCATTTCTTAGCACGACCTTCGAGAGTGAGGAATAAAAGCAAACAAATCAAACCTTTATTGTCAATTTCATAGCACTCACCAAAGTCACAAAAATCTAAAAGGTGTCGGGTTATGGACACTCCATTTTCACCATCAAATTTTAACTGGGACAAGTGATACATAAGTTCAATGGGGATGAAGTATCGAGGCTCATAAAACTCCGACAAACATCTCGGGAGAATGATTTGGGCACGAGCCATTACAGATATGAGATTAACTGCAGGCTCCAAGGGCTCAGCTTGTCATCTGGCCCTCCTTGTAGTGCCAATTCTATTGACGAGAAAATTTTTCTGGCCAACAGCAGGGGATCTCCGTGGTAAAAGGTCCCAATTAGACCTTGAACCATTTGGACTAGGGATCCCGTCCGGGGTGTGGGTCCGGCTATCACTGATTTCTCCTTTCTTTGGGTCTCGCTTAAACTCTATAAAACAGTGGATACACACCTAATCAAATAACACAAGACATATGATTGATGCATTAAATGTACATACGACACTATGAGTAGCAAGAGGAAATAATAAAGCATGAAGACTGAAGGAAGTGTTGTTAACAACACTTCATTAGGGTCATGCTTGTAAACTATTATGACCACGAAGGAAACAATTCCTCATGGCCAGAACACCCTTCACTTGCTAAAAGGTTTAAATGGTAACACAAATGCTAATAAACAAATCGATCAGCATTCGTTAAGAAAGTGAAATGAACTCAACCACATTTAACATACTCAGCAAACTGTTACGCAACTGTGATATGAATTGGAGATGCAGTTCCCTTAATCTAAAGATGTTCAGAAACTGAAAATATAATACTCAATAGTGCTCATACATAAGACAACACAAGATCCACAAAGGGACTTTTCAAAATGCTTGTATTAATGCTCAAATGTATAATCCAGATAATACAGTGTACTCGGCTCAAGTCCCAAACAAAAGATCCATTACAAGTTCTCGAAGGAAGCATTTATAGAGCAAAGCCTGCACTTTGGACTCCCTTACTTTTCGCCTGCCCAACTGTTGAGCTGCCTTACGACCTAGTCCATTCTGCAACTTGCGACCTGGAGAAATCTGCGACATATGACCTCAAGCAGGTCTGCGACCTCACGACCTCCTTGGATTTGAGACTTCGCGACCTCAGACCATCCGCGACCTACGACCTCCTTGGATTTGCAACCTTGTGACCTCCTTGGATTTGCGACCTTGTGACCTAGTCGCTGGGTCGCTGGGTTGCGCCATCGGGCTTTTAACAGGGAGTGCAACTATGCGACCCGACGACCTGAGAAAATTTGCGACCTTAGACCTTCGGTCATCCCTTCTGCATTTCTCTTTCAGAGATATCATCCTTGTTCTCTAGAGGCCAGCCTTAGCCTTCACCATGAGAGACAACAGCTTCTATCTGCCAGTGATGTTGAGCATCCACATAACATGAGGTTTTGAGGTTGATTTGAAACCCAGCTTCACATCCTCTTGAGAGAGCTAGCATTCCTCTTAATTTGGATGGGCATTTTTATTTCCTTGTATTACCTGCAAGACAACAGAGTAAATCAGCATCTTCTCATATGTCCTGCAGATAAGCGAAGTAAATCAGCCATATACATATACATATACACACGTTAGGGAATCAACACATGTAATGCGATAATTTGTTAAAGCCAAGATTAGTTGGACCTTTGTGTGGTCAAATGTTGTGCCATTAAGTCATTAAAGAGAACAACTTATTGTAGGCTTTCCCTATGCCCCTTTGATTACTGCGCTTCGATTGGTCTTGGTATGGGCATTTTCTTGTTTGTGTTCAGGCCATAACCAAAACAGGTGGCTTATGAAAGCTGTTTTCTTCACGGGGCATCTTCGCTTATTACATAGTTCCATTGTCGATAATTTGAGGCAATCATAATACCACATCCGCTGCTGAGGGAAACAGACCTTTAAAACAATTTGTGTGAGTTGTGAACCTTTGATCTTCGCATAGGATCGCAGAAGTCTCATATATGACAAAGATTCTCCTCCAACTTTTCATTTTAACCCTTTGGTTCAAAACAATATTGTCGATCTTGTTACATTTTGATCGCCCTTCCCATTCATCGTGCTAAGGATAAAATCCTATCTGCAGAGAGTGTAGACGATGATGAAAAGGAGAGCGGAACTTTCTCTTGTTTCTTGGGTGGTTCAACGGGCTCGTTCATGTGCAACCGGAAATATTTAAATCAACACGACTTTGCCACTGATATTTAAGCAGTAGTGCAAGCGTGTCAAGTTCAGGTGCGATTTTGAGCCGAATATGAATCCCCAATCAAGCAACCCAAAACATTCGACTTGGTAACAATCGCCCTGTTCTCATTCCCTTCTAAAACACCAAACAACAACGTGGTCCAGGTGCCCAAAAAAATGCACATAAGTCACATGGTAGTGACACCGGATAACAAAGGATCATATCGTATGCTACAGGTTCTAGGGAACCATTAACTGGGTGATTTATGCGATTCACATTCCACTACCAGACTGCTTCGACCAGTGAATGCTATCAACTTGGCAATCGACCCATATGCTCTCGCTGATAGGATGATAATCGCTTTGGTATGCCGGTTTTCAATGCCTCTAGACAGAGTAAAAAAATGCCTCGGAAATTAGTGATTATTTCTTGTGCATGGCAGCATGCATTGGGCAGCCTGCGTGTGAAGCTGAAACTTTATAGTTCTTGCTCCCTCATTTACGCATAGCAACACAATTTTTGCTTGTGCATGGCAGCATGCATTGGGCAGGCTATCTCCATGTTATGTGGCATGGAGAGTATGGATTCATGCTATCCAGCTCATCATGAACAACATCAGAAGCTTTGACGGGGAATGAGACACGTGGAAGATGAATCTGCGTTTTCTGATGGGGTCGCAAGGTCGGATAATTTCCTTGGGTGGCAGCTCTCCATGGGCATATCACTCTACGACGCTGCGACCTGGGCAAACATGCGACTTGTGACCATGGGTTGATGGTGTCACTGGGCCGCAAAAACCCCTAAGTCGCAGCCCTGGGTGATTTTTCATCTCTACAACCTCGCGACCTACCATATCATAACCTCCTTCAGCGATGTTGTAATTCTGCATCGTTAGTAACAACTCTGGTTTGTTTTTTGACTATCAATGCACCCATATTTTTACAACGTTGCCGCTTTCCATCAATGAAAATCCTTCGTTCTTTAGATCCTGTCAATTCTGATTCCAATGCACAGACTGTAAGTGTGATAGAGCGAACGCTATCTGGTGCAGGAGCTACTATTTTCTCCGCCCCTATTTTAATCCTTTGGACGTCGTTAAGGTTTTACATTTACGCCTATGAACCGAGCATGTGGCCACCTTGTTTCAAGAATGTAGCTCTACGTTTAAATGGGCGTGTGTATCTGCCTTCGAGGGAGGTCAGACTTCTGGAGTAGAGGTTGCTGGGTCCGGGAAATCAACTGGTCGCAACTCCTCTTGAACATACTCTTTTGCGACCTTGCGACCTTGGAAGGGTCGCATAGTCGCATGATTGCATTTCATGTGTGGAAGCATGTGTTGCGACGCAGCGACCTCGAGCACGTGCAGTGAGAAATGGACAGTTGCGACCTCCCTTTTTCGTCTCAATCATCTGATATCAAATGCAATCATAAGTTGTCGCCTGTCTGTATTGCTATCAACTCCACCAGACTTTCAACTCCTATCATGGAAGACAGCTGCACGTCCATGTACCCCACCTTTGTTTCTCTTTCCAGTGATGTGCAACGCAACCTCTTTCACCTTTATTGCATGCAGGCATAGGCATCGACCTGCTTCTTTTACCGTGCTTTTTTCTGGTGCAACGCTCGATCCACCTTAAAAAACGACACATGCATACTAATTGCGTGGAAAACTTCTAAGGAAAGCTTGCCAACCAGTTGCCTCATATCTGGTGTTTCTTGTTTCATTATATGATGGATACGTTATCCTACGATATCAGTCTCGGCCGATATGGTTTTGAACCAGAACTTTTCGCCATTTAACACAGTGGGTATGGATTAACATGACTTTGTGGTTGTATCCTTAGTTGGGCCGTTATTGCCGTCATGGCCTTGTCAGAATCCTCTGCTCGTATTTCAAACACATGTTTGACCGTGAAATATATGCTCCAAACATTTACGATAGGTAAAAAATTGCGCTGATGTATTCATATAGTCCTGCAATTCTTTGATCATAACTGCTCGACGATTTTTCTAACGTTGTCATCGTAGGAGTGTTGTAACATTCCTCTTTATGAATTTGGCCACTATTATTTCCACTCCAAATGTTTCACCGTAGTTCGAAACTTCATCGCCGTAAAGCTTGCATCCGTTTGCACGTGTTGATGTAGTTCTTCTCCACACTTTAGTTGAAAGGTTTGACTGCCACGTATACATATAAACATTTATGTTTGGCTCCATGCAATGTAAACATTGAACGTTCAATCACAGTGATCGCATGGTGCCATGTGCAAACATGACTTTGGGCCACTCAATATATATATAGAAAACTTGCCATCGAAACCTTTGCGCTCATTTGAAACTGTCCGCATGGTTGTACTCCACTATCTCCTATGGTTTTGAAACCATATGCTTTCGCGCCTTGTTTTAATTATACAACATTGATCATACGAATGCTTCTTCTTTTGAAAGATCAAGAGTTGCAATCTACTACTCAAGCCACATTGATGACCCTTTTAATATTAACCTTTACCATCTTGTGGTTCTAGAGACTCTCTCTGCATATGCATCACTGTGTCTGGCTACCAAAAGGTGTATGCATTTAAACATGACCTTTTAGGTTCAATTTCAAATTCTCCATCTCTTATGGTCTCGCATAGACAATCTTTATGGACATGTAAGAGCAAAGGAGACTAGGGTTTTAAGGCCCTTTCGTTCCTCCACATGTATTCCTTGCAGCATAAATAATTCCACACTATGTAGCTCAAGATTATTAGATGTTGCTTCTCAAAGGTGCGTTCACATATTTGAAACTCTGCTGTTGGCTTGCCACACCGACATGTGTGCTTTCGCTCTGCTTCCCGGCATGAGAATGCCTTCAATGAGATTGTCATTCTCTAGGGAGATCTTCTGAGTCAGCTTTGTTCACCGAGCTATACTTCAAGCTAGAATTTTTGAAGTGGTGAAATATGTTCCTTCATGTGCACCCATCGACATTTAGATGGTATTATGCAGGATATCAAAAACTTCCCTTCTGAGTTTATGCTTATTTTTTCTCCTTCTAAAATAGCAGCATCATAATTGTTTCTTGATCAGCACCCCCACCAAATTCTGGCTTCCTGGTAATTGTGTCATCATCATTTTCATCTTCAAACAATCTCATCCTCAAGGTCGTCAAGAGTTGATAGAGTAACAACATGATGAGTAAGGATGTCATCTTCTCCATCTGATAGAGTGTATTTGTCGCTCTTAAGCATCCGTGACTGTTGCTCACTCTGGAATCTAATGATAGCCTTATCTGTCATCATCTTCCCCAGACCGCATGTCCAAGCAAACATTAGCTTTGCCACTTTGTTTGTATTCTTGTAAGAGAGTCTTCTTCCTCATGATTGACAACTTCCCTAACCATTGTGCTCTTGCTAGTTGGGTTCCAATCTCTTCCTCCCAACGCGATGGTGATATTATTTGGTATATCATCTGTGGGATCGCCTGCACGTAACGTTATAACAATAATTAGTTTACAGTTACATTTTAGAGAACGGTGCCCCCCAATTGATAAATATTAGACTATGAGCTTGGCGAAGTGCTAAAATAGAGTGCCTGGACAATCCATCATGCAAGCGCTCTTAATGTAAATACACACAAGTTTCCATTCGAATGTATGCATGGCGATGCTTCAAACATGGTGTGATTGCAACAAAAGCATCTGATCATGATGGCAAGACAACTCATGAGAGGTTGGGGATAGGTCGCTGGGATGTCACTGACTGTAGGTTCGGTGAAAGACCTTAACGACTAAGCGAGCAGAGGGGGACCCGAAATTTTAAATGTACCTAAAATTTTGGGTGGTGTTGTAGCGGCTACAACACGTGATTAAGGACCTAACATAAAATAAAGGAGGCATAAGGGGAGAGGATCTGGAAATGGAACTCTTCCAAGTATTAATCACATAACTTAAGTTGGTAGATATACCTACAGAGAATGGAAAAATTATGTGGAATAACAGAAAAAGAATAGCGAATCAAGTCGCATATAGATTAGAGAAGTTCCTTTCCTTAGAATATTTAGTTAGTGTGGATGCGCTCTATGAAGCATCCATCCTCCCAATGGTGGGGTCAGTCACCGGCTGATAAGAAAGAAAATAGACATGAAATAATGTAGAAAGAACCAACCATTTCTATTTGAGTCTTTTTGGCTACGGGACCCTACCTTTGTGGAAAAAGAAAAAGGAATGTGGGAATATACCCATATTTAGGGCAGGAACGGAATGCACTTGTTTCAAATCCAATTGAAAAACCTAAAGTAGGAAATTAAGAAATGGAATAAAACAGATTTTGGGAATATTTAGCAAGGTAAGGAAATATTTCAAGCAGAAATGAAGTGTGTTCAGCAACACATGATCAATCATGGGAGAACAGAATCTCTTGCAATAGAAGAAGTAAATCTTATAAGCCAATTGGAATAATTAAGGAAGAAAGAAGAACTACTTTGGAAACAAAAATCCAGAGTGCAATAGCTAAGGGAAGGGGAGAAAAACACAAACTTCTTTCATAAAGCTATGATCCAGAGAAGATAGCATAACCGAATATTTTCACTAAACGATTCCAATGGAAATCATGTTTTGCAACATGATGGCATGGAGAACATGTTAGTAACTCACTACAGTGACATATTAACAGAACCAGAGGAGGATAGATCAGCATACATAGCTGGAATTACTAAACATATCCCTACAATTGTAAGCAGAGATAAAAACCTGGCTCTACTCATGGAAATTACTTTTCAAGAAGTGGAGGAGGTGGTCAGGAATCTACCCAAGAATAAAGCCCCGAGTACCGATGGCTTCAAAATAGATTTTTATCAATCCACATGATCATTTATGGGAAATGATATATGGAAACTGGTAGAACAATCCAAGTTCTCTCGATAGGTTTATCCAACCCTGAACTCTATGTTCATCTCATTAATACCCAAACAGGAGAATAAAGATATCCCAGAAGGATTTCACCCAATTTCCTTATGTAATTTTGTCTACAAGATTATTTGCATGATCATGGTCATCATATTAAAACCTATTCTATTGATTCTAATTTCTCCAGAACAAATAGGGTTTGTGAAAGGTAGAAAAATTATGGATGGAAGTGTCATGGTGTAGGAAGAAATCCATTGACAATGCGGTCCTAAAGCGAAAGGTATGCTAATCAAACTCAATTTTTTTAAACCTTATGATCATTTAAGTTGGCCATATTTAAAATCAGTCCTTGTAGCTTTTGGATTTGATGGAAGATGGTTTCAATGGTTAATTTATTTTATCTCCTCTCCCAAAATTCTCAATATTGCTAAATGGTATTCCTTCCAACCCCTTAAATGTGTCGAGGGGTCTTTAGCAAGGGGATACCTTATTCCCTTTTATTTTTATCATAGCAGTTGAAGGTCTAGGGCGCCTAATTAAATCCAAACTCCAAGAGGGACAATTAAGGGGTCTAAACCTATGGGGGCAAGGCTTAACTTAGATCGTTGATGACATTTTTTTGTTCTGTCAAGCTATGTTATGGGAAGCTAAAGCCATATTATCAGTGATTAAATATTTCATGGTAGCCTCTGGGACTGTAATTAATAATGACAAGTCCAACATTTACTATTTTAACTCCAATGAGGTCTCTCAGAAGTTCCTTGCTCGAACTCTGGGTTTCAATCTGGTTTCTTTCCCTATGAAGTATTTAGGCATCCCTCTTAGCTCTAATTCCCTTAGGATTTTTTATTTGAAAGACCTTCTAAGCCACATCCAGAAACGGTTACAGAATTGGGATTTCCGTGCTCTCAATGCGCCTACTACGGTGGTCCTATTGCGCTCTGTTCTTCAATCAATCCCTATTTATCAACTATCATGACAGGCTTCTCCTAAAACTATCTGCAACAATATGGTCAAAATATTTAAAAAATTCATGTGGCAAGGTATAGATCAAAGAAGAAAATGGGCCCTTCTCTTTTGGGATAAGCTCACTAAACTCAAAATATTAGGCGGATTTGGTTTACGCAATCCTTTTTTTCTTAATCAAGTAATGGGAGCTAAATTATGGTGGAGGTGGCTTCAAGAAGGGAGAGACCTGTGGAAAATCATTTGGGAAAGAATATATGACATGCCATGCACAACTGTAGGTAAATTGAAAGTTGATGCGACCTAAAGGATCTAACATCTGGAACCTAGCGGCAATAAACAAGGACTTGATTCGTCATCACAGCTTTTGGGAAGTTCAAGGTGGTCATACAAATTTATTCTGGGAAGACTCATGGCAACAAAAGGAAAAATTATTCAGCCCTCTAGACTTAGGCGAGATATTCCTATTTACTAATACGCCTCCTACAAGATCGCTAGCTCACTACTAGAATGGGTAAGATGAAGGAAACTGGAGGAAATGAAGAAGTAAAGACTAATGGCCAAATTCCCCTCAAACAATGCAATGAAATAATTACGAAAAAGAAATGAAAACTAGGAAACTGGTCTCTACTAATGGAGATGACATATTCCGATGGGGATACCGTAAGAATGGCATGTTAACCATACAAGAAGGGTACTACATTAAATCAAACAATATGAATAGCATCACAATACCGCTCTGGAAAAAAATATGGGAAACCAAACTTTGTCCAGAAATAGAACATTTCCTCTCGCTTGTGAGTCACTAGAAAATACTTAGCTGGGGTCAACTGCAAAAAAGAGGAATGCATGGCCCTTGGCTATGCACAATGTGTAATAAGAAAGAGGAAACTCTAGAAAACTTACTCAATACCTATTCCCTTGTAGAAGAACTATGGAAAAACATAGTGGTGCTCTTTCAGCAAACTAATAGAGAGAACACTAGTATCACCCATACCATCGTTAATTGGAGGAAAGGGGGATACACCTGTGTAGTCCTCAATAAATCTTGGAGATTATCCATGGGATTTCTCCTTTGGTCATCTGGAAAGAACGGAACTGTAGAATCTTCAACGACGACACAAGACAGTGGGATCAGATCTAGTAAGTAATCCTCGAGAACATCTGGGAGACCATCCTAGTAGAAAAATGGAATGAGAAAGACTGGATTGCAAACAAAAATGAATCCCTCATCATTTCCATGCTCAATTTAAAACGACAAATTTGGGCTTGAAACCTATGGAAAATTAATCAGATCAGGAAAAATCCTTTACATAGGTTCCAGGCACCACAACTAGGGATCTTGAAGTTAAACTACGATGAGACCTCCAAAGGCAACCTAGGACGGACAAGAGCAGGTGGAATCTTCTGGAACTCCCAAGGTTTTATCTGCAGAGTTTATACAATGGAGCTAGGGTTTTCCACCAACAACAAGGATGAATTAATGGATGTCAAACAAGGGCTCACAATAGTCATTCGAGAAAACTATGAAAGACTCATTGTTGAAGGGGATTCGGCTATGGCAATAGGTATATTCAAGAAATTGCAGCAAGGAACCCCATGGGAGAAGATAAACCAAATCTAGAGGACTACTAGAATTATCCATGAGATCAGTTTGATAATGCAGTATATTGGATATCTCATACCATTTCATGTGCGAAGAGCTAGGAATGAGGCAGCATACTACCTAGCCAACTGGGGATGCAGCCACGAAGGACACAAGATGGACATTAATGATTCTGACGAGGCATGGGATATCAAATTACACCCATTACAGATCATCATCAATAGAGATATGGAAAGTTCTAGAGATCAAGACCCCCGATCAGGGTGCCACGCAGAGGTCAGAATGAGAAGGGTGGAGGAGGCACGTGGTGCCATGTGTGCACCACATGGGTGAATTTGTATACTACATGAAGGGATCAGGTATGATCAGATGCTGGATCACAATACAAACTGTAGAAGTAGCTGAAAACCATCGGGGAATGTCAGACAGATTTAGGAAACCGTGTCATCAGGAACGAGGGTTAAGTCATGAGGCAGGCCGGAGAGGCAACATTGTTCTTGGATGACAGTCATGAGAAAGACAAGAGGTGAAGGCAGAAGGTTGGCGTAGACATCAAGTCACCTAGTGTTTTTTGCATCTCCCTACCATGATTGCTACCATGATTGTAGATGTCAATTGGATGAGTTCTAGCACTATTCTCCCTAGAATTCTTACAGTTAAAGGAAATTCCTCTATTCCAGTCCCCTGTTCTAATCTGAAATATGGCAAATGAATGTTTTAGTGTTTGCATGCAACCCTTCCCTATGGTTATTTGGTTATTTTCGACTATTCAGGTACTTTGCAGTTTTTTTTTGTTGATTGTAAGGTTGACGACTCCAGGATTTTACAGTTTGCTATTTTTTTACAATGGTTGAAGAATGCAATGGTCATTATTCTTTTCCTCGACCTTGTGTTCATTCCTCGCTTCCAAATCCCCTATAATGTCATTTCACCTTTTGTTCCTGTGTTGGGTAAGGGTTATCATTCTGTAATGATAGGAAGCGTATTGGGTAGGTCTTCTTTTTAGAGGGTTTCTACCCCTCAAGCGTATGAGCTTTCTAGTATGGCCATGCAGGACTGGGCTAGAAATAATGCAGGCGGTGGCTATATCCCGCACTCTCAAGTTCATTTCTTTGTTCACCATCTAGTCTTTATGCAGGCATGAAGTGTTTACTTGGAAAAACCTTGTTGTCACAATATCTGGGAAGGTAAAAAATGCATCCGTTCATGGATATTGTTCTGTCATTTTATTCTGAAATTGAGTTTTCTTACTCTGCAATTGAGTCTTCGCGGGTTTCAGGAATTACATCGTATAGACCTCCTCCTTTTCCAGTCTACTATTAGGAATACCATGTCATCCGCCCTCAATAGGAACAACAATGTTGTAGGCCCTACCTATAGTTACATCAAAACTGTTATTGACTTTATTTTTCCTTACATAGGCTTCACAAAAGTAAAAACATGTCCTTTAAAATCTCTTTCAGAGAATCTGTGGCAAATTAGACTCATGCTTGTACATGGACATATAATAATGGCAAAAGGAAATTCTACAAGACAACAGGGTAGGGAAAAAGGAAAATAGAAGCAGGTCAAACCCATTGCGGGCTCCAGTAAGCGAGGTAGAAAATCCAAAAAAGAGGTTATAGAGAATATTTTTGAAGTATACACTATAGGTAATCCCCCTCAGGTCCATAATCTCATTCAAGGATGGGAGAGAGAGTGCAGCCACAAAGAGGAAGTGATAGAAATACAGGAAAATGAAATTGACTTCATTATTCATCCAGGGAATACTAGAGGACGAATGTCCCTACTCCAATAGTGTATTCATACTTATTGGATACTTAAACGTGTTCTAGAAAAGGCTATCATGAGCCTTCAAGAAATGGGAGGAGACCCAGAGGTTGTTTCAGTTTTGCAAGATTGCAGGATATCAAAAAGTAACTTCAGGACATACAAATTTCTCAACATCATGCAACAGCTCAACTGGGAATAATCGAGAGGAAAATACAAACTATGCACCAAGTGGACATGCTGGGATCCAATGTAAAATACCCTACACGGGTCGAGTCCTTGGATGACTGAATTACTGTTTCTCTTTTCTTGAAGTTTTATGCTTTTAGCGGATTCCATTTATATTTAATGTTTGTTGTCAGACTTTGGTAGATACAATAGAATGAAGTCAATAGTTTATAGGATATTAAAACAATATAAATACTGGATGGCATTTAACTTGTTAAGATGGCCAAAAGACTTGGTTTCCTTCAGGAAGGTTGAGGTTATCGAGTTTTGATGTGTTATAACCTACTTATATTTTGATAAATAGAAAAATGGAAAGGCACTGCTAAAAAAAAAAAAATTGTGGGTTAAAAGCATATTAGATAAATAAAAATTAATTACGTGCGTTCATTCTCCATGAAGTTACAAAGGGTTATTTGTAAATTGTTTAGGATTATTCCAATTGAAATTTTATCATGACATATTTTATTACCTTGATAAAGAAAAATTTATAAATGAAAACAGAATAATGCCCTTGATTTGATAGTTAAATTTGTATAAATAAGAAAATTACTATTACTTTTATGATAGTTTCTTCACATAATATTTACAAGAAATTGAGTGTAGAATATAAAAATATATATTTATCTCAACCACATTTATTAATTTTTTTGTGCTAATTGTATAAACTTTGAGGCTCATGCCTTTTTTTCATCTCATGAAAAACGTTTATTATTGTAATTGTGACTGGAGTATTATTCACCTCACCATGTCTCATTTAATGCACAAAGTATTCTCTTATTTAGAATAATAAATAGAGATTACACAACACATACAAACATCGTATCCTATTTTTACTCTTAAATATTCCCTCGATATTTTTTTTTTTTCTATAAAGTGAGTTTTCGTAAAATTATTAATTTCTATTTAATTAAATGTTTTTTCTTTACATCTAATCCACCCATTAATATATGCATTCTCGTTTTCAATTATAAAGTAAATTGGAACCATATTAATTTATATCATTCAAGTATTTAGTTTAAAGAGCTAGGCATCATCACTCCAGCTCTTCAAATACCTTTCACCATGAGCTAGTTATAACCTCTACAACTCTTCAAGTGCATGATACCAAGAGCATAGTTCCTCTACACACCCTCCAACTAGTACTTGTTAGTATATTCCAAACGTTTCATCCCTTCATGTATCATTTTTGAATGATGGGGAAGGGAGCCATGCTTGTAACATAACCATCCCAACTCATTCACCACTAGCAACATATTAATTCTGAGTATGTATAAGGATTAAAATTTTATTGTGCGACCGTCAATAGGATCTCACAAGTGACAACAATTGTGGCCTATTGTTACATTAACATGTGACCTTTAAGAGAAAATATAAAATATATATATTTCAACCCATTTCATGGTAGGAAAAATAATAGGTACAAAGAAACCTAAATGTTGTCTCCAAGGTAGGGAGGATGATAAGACAAATAAGGTTCTTAAACCTCATCTCCTTAATAGTATTGATTTCACATCTCATGACACAACCCTTACCCCATATGTAACCTTATTTTCCAAATTATTCCCTATTTATACAAACATCTAGAGACCATATATCATAAGGACTATGAAATAATCATGAGTAAACGAAAAGAAATGAGAAATACATGTCAATAAAACATAACCCAATCCCATCTTGGATCCACATTTCTCAATATAGAGTTTATACGCACTTGTGGGTCTTCCTTTTGGACTTGGAAAACCATTAGTAACACCATATAAAAATATATATTTCATCATGTACCCATGTTTTTACTTTCAATAATCATAGATTCGCAAGAATATCAAAATAAAAATCATAATATATAGACGTATACATCAAGAAGTAATCACATAAAATTAGAGAAAGGGCCAAATAAATCATCCGTAAATGTATCTCTCAACCAACTTATTCAATCTGTAACCAGAATTCCCAAAAAAAAATAACATCATAATATAAATATAATTATAAATATAAATATTTTAATATTTTAAATAAAAAAAATAGATTCTAAAAATAAATAAAACATATTTTTTTATATATTTTTTATTATCATAAATTAAATTAATTATATATGCAAAATAAGTAACTAGCCCAAGCTTTCCAATTATTTCAAATATGAATTTAAGTATTAACTTTTATTTTAAATAAAATATTGACAATTTTTTTTTCCTTAAATAGTTTTAACCAATGGGAAATGGGACTTAACCCTTTTAAAGGTGTCAGTGATTCTAAACAATGGGCCAAAGGAATTTAACTTAAAAAACAGGAAATGATGTAACCTGAATAAATAACGATTCTTAATGCAGAATAAATACTTTAAAAGAATCGAAAAATAAAAATTAATTCCCAATAAATCATACCTCCTGCCATTGATGCTGCTCACAATGTATTTTGTATGCAAAATTTCCGGGCTGCTTCACTATATAGACAATCTTTCTTCTTCTTACAGTCACGAACTCCGGTTCAAGAAATTTTCTCTTCCTAAACAACGTGACTATAGTCACTTTTTGGTAATGACAATTGTTACCATTTTGAAGATTTGAATTTCTTTCCTAGTAACATTTGCAGATTTCGACCCATGTCCACACTGAACTGCGTAGACCCTCAGAAGAAAAAAGAAAAAAGAAAAAAGAAAAAAACCACATATTGATGCAAATAAATCAATCCTCAATTGTTATTCTACTTCTGGTCAACATAAATAAATAAATAAATACTCAATTGACATTCTACTTCTAGTTCGTAGAAATAAATAGCTCTATTAAATTTCTGGTACACTGCATTTAAAAATTCAAGCATATAGCGAGGGCGGAAACTTCCAAGTGGTTGAACTTGCACTTTGAATGAAGAAATCAATATAACGAGACACGTTCATGACAGCAGTGGGCTCCATTTCCAGATTGTTCACAGAGGAAAAAAATCCATTCAAAATTAAAGGATACAAAAATCGGAAGGGACTTCGAAGCTCTGCTCACTCTAACTTGATGGTGTAAAACTAAAGGGGATTGAGTTAGTGAGCTTGGGGACCAAACAGAAGTATTTATAGCCAAGCTTCCATCAAGCTTCTTTTGGCTATGTGTCAAGTGTTCCAAAAATCATGGTAGAGAACTGTAGTGGGAGTAATGGGCCACTTTAGAAGCTCCCAAAAAGAAAATTAATAAACTGTAGTTGATTTCCATAATTTAAGGAAATGACTGTAGTTGGTTTCCATAAATTAAGGAAATTACTGCAGTTTGTTTCCAGAAATAACTAACTATAGTTATTTCCAGAAATAACTGGGAGAGGAAGTGTAACATTCTCCCACTTGGTCCATGCTTCCAAACTTAATGTCTCATCTTAAAACCCATTGATAATCTGTATTAAGTGATAGATACATAAATCATGGTGATAAGTCCTCTAATGACGAGTATTATCTTCCATGTATTACTATGTATTTATTTCTATTAAAATTTATGTGGCAACAATTTCTTAATGAATAAACCCTATGTTTATTCTTAGTCCTACAGAGATGAATTCTCTCAAATCAAATTAAGGTGCACATAAATATGAGAAAAACATCACAATAATTAAGAATTTCATTAAAAATAACATTTTTCATACAATGAGAAACTACATAATGGAACCAAGTCCCATATTCATTACATGATCCTTGAATTTAAACGGTGGCATGACCTTAGTCAAAGGATAAGCGATCATCAACTCAGTGCTAACATGCTCAATGACCACTTTCTTTTCTTTAACATGTTCCCTTATAGCTAAATACTTAATTTTGATGTGTTTATTTTGACTCCCACTTTTGTTTTTCTTACCCATAAAAAAACAGTTTAATTGTCACAATATATTCTCAAAGGCTTAGAGATAGAATCCATAATTCTAAGCCCAGAAATGAAACTCTTAAGCCATACACCATGTAAATTAGCCTCAAAACAGGAGACGAACTCGGCTTCCATAGTGGAAGTGGAAATCAAGGTTTGCTTGGCACTCCTCCATGATACAACTCCAGTGGCCATCATAAAAATGTACCTTGATGTTGATTTGCATGAATCAACACATCTAGCAAAGTCATAATCTGAGTAGCCAATTACTTCCAAATTGTCCATCAGTCTATAGATAAGCATGTATTTTTTGGTTCCTTGAAGGTACCTCATTACTTTCTTTGCAGCTCTCTAGTGGTCTAAACCTAGATCACTCTAATATCGTCCCAACATTCCCACAACAAATGCAATGTCAGGTCTTGTGCAGACTTATCATACATTAGGCTTCCGACAGCAGAAGCATATGGAATGTTCTTCATTTGTTCCCTTTCAAATTCGTTCTATGTGCATTAGTTCAAACCGAACCTATCACCCTTCACAATGGGAGCAACACTTGGTGAACAATCCTTCATCTGAAATCTCTCTAAAATTTTATTAATATAGGTTTCCTGAGACAAACCCAAGATGTCTCGAAATCTGTCTCTATGGATATTAATGCCCATGTCATAAGATGCCTGACCCATATCCTTCATATCAAAATTTTTAGAGAGGAATTGTTTTACCTCATGCAGCAAACCCTTATCATTGGTTGCTAGCAAAATGTCATCCACATATAAAAAAGGAAAACAGGTTTTACTCCCACCAACTTTCAGGTATATACATTCACCCATAATGTTTTCTACAAAACCGAAAGAAGAAATTACATTATGAAATTTCAAATACCATTGGCGGGATGCTTGTTTTAATCCATGTAATGATTTCTTGAGCTTGAAAACCAATTTCTCACCATTACTAGAGGAGAATCCTTCAGGTTTTTTCATGTAAACCTCCTCCTCTAGATCTCCATTGATAAATGTCGTTTTCACATCAATTTGGTGTAACTCCAAGTCAAAATGGGCTACTAATGCCATAATAACGTCCAAGGAATCTTTCTTAGATATAGGAGAGAAAGTCTCTATGTAATCGATTCCTTCTTTCTGAGTGAATCCCCTTGCAACAAGTCTTGCTTTGTATCTCTCAATTTTGCCCAAGGAGTCTTTCTTTGTCTTAAAGATCCATTTACATCCAATGGCTCTTGCAACATTAGGCAACTAAACAAGATCCTAGACTTCGTTACTCTTCATAGAATTCATCTCTTCCTTCATGGCATCGTACCATAATTCTGATTCTTTGCATCTCATGGCTTGTGAAAAAGACTCGAGATCATTTTCGACTCTAATGTTGTAGTCAGATTCTTGCAGATACACAACATAATCATTAGGAATTGTTGATCTCTTTGGTCTAGTAGATCTTCTTAATGTTGTACCACCATCTTCCTGAGAAGTATGTAGTTCAACTCGTTGTTCAAGAATTCTTGGCAATTCTTGAACTATCTGATCTACTGGAATGTCGTCAGCAGCTTGTACAACTTCAACAATTGGTTGTTCAACACCAGTTTTTACTTGAGGGGTTCTATGAACAATAATCAATGTATAACTTGAGCTGGAAGGTTGAGATTATGAATGATCCTTCTCAGAAACTATGTTCCTAGTTTGATCGCTCCCACTGATCTAGTCATTTTCAAGAAACTTTGCATTTCTTGATTCCACAATCCTAGTGCTGTGAGATGGACAGTAAAATCTGTAACCTTTAAAACTTTCAACATATCCAATGAAATACCCAGAAATGGTCCTTGGGTCCAGCTTCTTCTCTTTTGGATTATATATTCTCACTTTAGACGGGCATCCCCAAATGCGCATATGTCGCAAACTCAGTTTCCAACCTTTCCATAATTCAAATGGAGTTCTAGGAACATCCCTTGTTGGATCTCGGTTTAATATATACACTGCCATCTTAAGTGCTTAAGTCCACAAGGATTTAGGAAGATTGGAGCTTCTAAGCATACTTTGCACCATGTCTAATAATGGTTGGTTTCTTCTTTCCGCTACACCATTCTGGTCGGGTGAACCAGGCATGGTGTATTGGGCAACAATCCCATGCTCTTGAAGAAATTTTGCGAATGGCCCAGGTGCTTGTCCATCTTCTGTGTATCTACCATAATATTCTCCACCTCTATCTAATCTCATGATCTTAATTTGCTTGCCACATTGTTTCTATACTTCAGCCTTAAAAATCTTAAAGGCATCTAATACTTCGCTCTTTTTATGAAGCATGTAGAGATATGTATATCATGAGTAATCATCTATAAAAGAGATTAAGTATTTCTGACCATGTGAGTCCATGTCTGGACTACATATATCAGTATGTATGATCTCTAATATGTCTAAACTCCTATTGGCACCTTTCTTTGACTTGTTGGTCTGCTTTCCCTTTATGCAGTCCGCACAAGTCTCAAAATCAGTAAAATCTAGAGTATTAAGTACCCCTCCATTTACCAATCTTTTAATTCTTTTTATGGAGATATGACCTAGTCTCTGGTGCCATAATTTAGAGGAATTTTCATTAATAACACATCTTTTAGTGCCAGTGTGAACATGCATTGAATCATAAGTGACATTGTTTTGTAAATTAATGCAGCAAATACCATTAGACAAAATACCATTCCCAACACAATCAGATTTATAAAATAAATTGAATGATGTTTCTGAAAAGTTAAAGGAATATGCAAAAGGTATAAGCCTTGAAACTGAAATCAAGTTTCTAGAAAAACTTAATACATAAAAGGTCTTTTCTAATTCTAAAACAAAGCCACTACCTAAAGTTAAATAGCATGTTCCTATAGCTTCCACATGCGAGCCCATCTTGTTTCCTGATAAGATGTTTTTCTCACTTCCCACTGGATTCCTTAGGTTTTGCAAATCCTACAAGGAATTCGAAATGTGAATTGTTGATCCAGAATCAATCCACCAGGTGTTAATATTGACATTAACCATATTAAATTCATAACAATCAAACGAGATTGGATTAAAATTTTCCGCAAGCCATTTCTGAAATTTGGCGCATTCCTTCTTCATGTGTCCCTTATTTTTATAGAATAAACACTTGGAATCCTTCTTGATATTGGATTGGGGAGGTATTTTACCTTTCCATTTCCAATGGGCTTGAGATTTTCCCTTTCCTCACATTGCCAACATTTCATCCCATTTTCATCACGAGTCTCTCTTCCTCTTGAACACACATGGTCATGAGTTCATTAATTGACCATTTATCCTTGTGTTTGTTGTATGAGATTTTGAAGGGTCTGTATTGGTGCAGAAAGGTGTCCAGGATGTAGTGCACTAGAAAAGACTCTGATATTTCAACCTCGAGTTTCTTCAATTGAACCATAGTGTCCCTCATTTGCATGATATGCTCACGCACACATTTCGCACTGGTGAGCCTTAGGGATGAGAACCTCATGATTAGGGTGCTTGCTAGTGCTTTATCTGAAGTGACGAATTGATCATCAATGGCTTTCAGCAAGTCTTGGACCGTTTCATGCTGTTCAATGGAACCACGAATACTAGCTGAAATTTTAGTCTTAATGAACATCATGCTTAGGCGATTACATCTTTCCCATCGTTCATAAAGCGTGATGTCTGCTGCAATGCCGATATTATTGAGTGTCGGTGGATCTTTCATAATAGCATAGTCTATGTCCATCCACCCCAAATGAAGGAGAATTCTCTCCTTCTAGACCTTATAGTTATCTCCCTTAAGTTCAGGGATATCAGTACGAATTTCAAAGAAATTTGCAGGTTGTACAACTGCATAAAATTAAAGATCAAATGCTTATGTTAAAATTGAGGCCTAAATAAAATTTCATGTTTTACCAATTTAAATCACGCTTTAAAATTGAATCTAATGACAAAAAAAAATTTCGTCGACTAAATTTTCAATTCAAGCAAATTAAGTTATTCTTTATGATAGAATTTATCAAATTATTCATTTAATTCATAATTTTAAGGGTATATTATGATTATAATTTGATATAAATTCTATCTTAGTTTTGAACTTTATGATAAAGCTACTAATTCATAACTCCTATGGGTAAGCTATGAATATTTTATCCTAATTAATTACATAAATATAACAAAAATTACTGTGGGATAAAATTTATTATATTTAGTATAATTAATTATAATTAATGTCTAAATATTCTTTATGTGATCCTAATCAATTATAATATATAATTTAATTTAATTAGAGATGTTGTGGCTATTCTCTAATCAATTAAAATTATATGGATCACTAGACATTATTTACATAAAAATTAACTTGAAATGATAATTTGTATAAATAAAACTGTAATATTCATGCATAACATTTAACGACGGGCCTCGTATACTCATCCAAAATGGCATGTTTTAATTAAAGAAGAAATAATTAATTCATGCAAATTAAATTCCATGACAATTATCCAAATTGCATATAATTAAACTAAATAAAAATTATAAGCATAAAAATCGAGCAAAAATTAGACATATTTCCAAATAAATGCTTTAATTCAGAAAATTCTCAAAATATGACATTTAGCCTAACATGTCTATAATCACCAAGGCAGAGATAAAAATTGCTCCGATACCAAATATATGCTGAATAAATAACGATTCTTAATGCAGAATAAATACTTTAAAAGAATCGAAAAATAAAAATTAATGCCCTTGCCTCTGCTTATAGTCACGAACTCCGGTTCAAGAAATTTTCCCTTCCTGAACAACGTGACTATAGTCACTCGTTGGTAATGACTATTATTACCATTTTGAAGATTTGAATTTCTTTCCTAGTAACGTTTCCAGCTTTCGACCCATGTCCACACTGAACTATGCAGACCCTCAGAAACAAACAAACAAACCACAGATCGCTCCAAATAAATCAATCCTCAATTGTTATTCTACTTCTGGTCAGCAGAAATCAATAAATCAATACTCGATTGCTATTCTACTTCTGGTCATAAAAAATAAATAGCTCTGTTAAATTTCTGGTACACTGCATTTAAAAATGCAAACATATAGTGAGGGCGGAAACTTCCAAGTGGTTCAGCTTGCACTTTGAATGAAGAAATCAATAGAACAAAATGCGCTCACGACAGCAGTGGGCTCCATTGCCAAATTGTTCACAGAGGAAAAAAAGCCAATCAAAATTAAAGAATACAAAAATCTGAAGGGACTTCCAAGCTCTGCACTAGGAGTAATGGACCACTTAAGAAGCTCCCAACAAGAAAATTAATTAACTGCAATTGATTTCCGTAATTTAAGGAAATGCCTAGAGTTGGTTTCCATAAATTAAGGAAATGAGTACAATTGATTTCTAGAAATAATTAACTGTCGTTATTTCCAAAAATAATTGGGAGAAAGAGGCTAACAAATGAACCATTATTTTTATCGAAATTACTTATCTCAAAAAAACCTTTCAAAATAAGAGCATGGATAATTACATGTAAACTTAAAAAAAACAAACAAACCACGCAAACATCTAGGCACAAAAAAACGAAACAATAACAACGCAAACCTTTAAGCACAAAAGTCGAAGCAGAGGAAAAACCGTAGCATCCTCGGTGTTTGTATAAAATCTATCACTTTTCAAAATGAAAGGTTAAATATCAGTTGTCGTGGAATAACGCCACCTACCTGTAAAGATTTTCATGGATTTGTCGTCTTTTCGTAAACTTACGTCGTAGTTTACGTTCCTCACTATTCAGAGTCGTAATACACGGCTAGTTCCATCAAATTTTCATTGTTTGACAACTCAATCTCACATGACCAGCCAAGAACTCTAGCAAACGTAAACTTCACTGCTTTTCAATTATATATCTTTTTCGTCTCATAAATCCCCTACATTTTCCTGTAGGACAAAAATCCCCTCACAGTAAAATGTTCATCGAAAGATAAAACGTGTATAAAAAGGGTGTTAAGAAATATTTTCAATGTTGTAATTCTGTTATGATGAGCGCTTCATAATGGTATAAAATTATAAAATTTTATAACAAAATAAGTAGCTACAAGTTCCTTTGTTCGTGATGGTATAAAATTATAAAATTTTATAAAAAAGTACGTAACTACAAATTCCTTTTTTAAGTGTTATTGAGAGTGTTTTTTTTTTTTTTTTTCTATTTCTGGTTGTATATTGAGTTTTGAATTTAAATGGGTTTATATAATAATTTTTTCCACAATTATCTATAAATATGAAATTTCAGAATGAATTATTTTTTAATAAAAAAAAAAATTTGACTATCTTTTAGTGTATGAAATAAAAATTTCAAATTTTATACCAATTTTTTTTTTAATCTAAATACTCTTACAAATATAAATAAAAATGTAAATATTTAAGAGTTTTATAAATTAGCACAACCACATTACAACTACATAATTCAATGTAGTTGAAATATGTAGAATGGAGTACATTCTATTTTCCATTACTTGGAAATATTATGATAAAAAGATAATATAACAATAATAATTATTTTTCTCTTTTATAAATTTATTTATAAAATTATATGTTAATAAAAAATAAAAATGTCATAATAAACTTGCAATTGGAATAAACTTACTTATACATCACTTTTGTAACTTAGTGGGAAAATAACCCAGCAATTAATTTTTATTTTTGTGTTATGCTTTTAATTTTTATCTAATTATACAAACCATATTTTGTGAATATCTTGATAATTGATTTAAAAAATAAATAATCCACCATAAATTGAAATAAATACACTTAAGAGAGTACTCCCACCGATCACGCAGACATAATAAGATAATAAACATTGAATCCTGATTGTTAATTTTAAACAAAAACTGAAATTCCACACGCCTCTATCCACCACCTTGAGTTAAAATAGATATGCCTATTAAACTAAAAATATTAATGCAAATATCTAAACGTTTTATATATATAGAATATTTTCAGAATTAATAAAACTGAACCATTTATAAACGCTCGGCACAACAAACCTTAATTTTTTTTTCAATCGGGTTATGTGCGGTACCAATTCAACGGTAACAATAGCAAATATTCTTCTTTGTAACAAATATTCTCATGGCCTGCAACTGCAATTTCTTGAGGCAAGGAATCAATTGGTTTAATTAACCTCTGGAATGCTATCTAACGATGGTCTCCATACACCGTCGCATCTGTTAACATGCTCGGCCCTAGACTGAAGTTCAACCCACAGCTGTTCCATTGATTTCTCCTTCGACATAGAACGATCTGAAAGCAAGGTCTCAAGCTCCTGCTTCGATATAACTATCTTAACCCTAATAATACTCCTGCAATTTTGCATAGGCTTATCTGATGAAGGGGAAGTATTCTCGTGCCCTCCTCCGCCAATTCTACCCTCGCAGCTGCCATTATCGATGGCTGATGGTTCAGATAAAACGGCGTCCTCTAGATGATTATTGTTTCTTGAAACCTGAGAAGGCGAATTTGGAAATGGCAATAAAGCTGCCCGGGAAGCAACATGTAGTCTGGGAAAGAGAGCGGCACAAATCCCCTGAATGCACGAGTGAATGCCGTAGGTACGCAGCCGTGAGATCACCGACGACAATGGGAGCAGTGAATTCCATTATCTTTCCGTCTAGTTTCATCACCATTATCATCTCATCGGCTATTAATTTTGCGGCGGCCCTATTGGATCCAGATTTCATACAGTTTCCCATTATAGAATGACAATGTTGATTGATTTTCTGATTCAACTTATGCGATTGGGCAGAACGAATTGTTTTGCAAGGCCACGAATGAAATCCGTAATATACGGTCTCTGCTCTTAGAAATAAGAGAGATTTTCCCGGACTTCGCGTTATTTCGAAGGTGGAAATAAAGGAAAACATTAAGGTTGCGACACAGGGTGTGGGGTTTTATTGAGAGACGCTGAAACAGCCGGCATTTCACGTGGGATATGTTTCGCTTCCCTTTCCTCGGCATTTCACGTGGGATGCGTTACGCTTCCCTTTCCTCACCGTCACGCGATATTAACGTGGAAGTATTCAGCGGTTGAAGTGGAGATTAAATTTAAGGCATTTCAGATGAATCCAATGAATTCATTTCAGATGTAGACTCGTAGAGGATTGGATTGCTAAGATGATGGGAGGGGTGAATCCATTTTGTGTCTCAACATATTTAAATTCATTGTTTATAAAGCACTAGACACTATTAGGACATGTGGCTTGCAAAATTAGGGGAGCTCATGACTACAATAGTACTAGTTACAATGGAGTGGTAATTGTGCTAGTGTGTAAAGTGACTAGAATATAATCATCCATCATAAGAATGTTGATATCATTGGCCAAACACAAGCCACAAAATAAAATAAAAAAAATGACTCACCATGTTAAGTGTTATTATAACATAAGATATGATCAAGCTTAGTTCATTTTCATTCTGAAATTAGGTGATAGGAGTTAAAGACATGATTATCGAAAATCTAACTACTTCCACTTAGGACCCATAGAGTTTCATGGTACTAGTAGAAAGGAGGCTTGCATTATTTGTGTATATTTGAAACTTGGATGACTTCTTGGCTTTATTGAAAAATTAATGTGGATCCTTAAAACAAAATGAAATATGTTTAACTTAGAGGCATCTTTTATTGAGTGTGAGAGTAAAAAATGGTAATCTTACCAATATTTTCTTCTAAACTAGTAGCATTAATGTTGACCTCATGTTACACAAAAATGTAAAGAGTTATGAAGCCCTCCCATAATTTCATCTATCATGAATAATTGAGATCCAGAAGGAAACCAATCAAACATGCAATTGAAATTGCCTAATATATTAGATATTTTATTATTAATTTTTTTTTTGTAATTTTCAAAAGTTATAAAATTTATTTTGATTATATTATTTAAATAAAGAAAATAATATAATAAATATTAAAGTGTAAAAACTTTAGCTTTAATAATATTTTTAATAAAAATTTTGAAATATCTATTTTTATATTTATTATTATTTTATATTTATTTAACTAAAATTAACTTAATTATAAATTTAAGATAGGATTCAATCACAATGTCAATAATCTTCGTTTCAATAATCCAAATCTCTATTAGAATCCAGATTACCCAATTATTTTGTGGTTATTCAAAGACGCAGCATTGTTATCCTTATCGTGGCATGATGAGGAGACCATGATTTAGATGAGAGGACAATGATTTATCACAAAAGTAAAGATTCGCACCATTTCCGAGGTATCCCTTGTGAGTAATACATAGAGCAATGTCAAAGAAAGATTGTTCTCACCACAATCCCTGGTGATGATGTTCCGTTTCTGTTATCAAGACAAACATAGGCACTACCCAAGGCGTTGATTGCTCTACTGGTGTCTTTTTTAATGGACTCAGCGTTGTTTGCTCTTTTATTGTTTGGAATGAAGGAGATGCCATTAGAGAATAGTAAGGAAAAAGTTATTTTGAAAAACACAATCATGTGGGCTTCGAGAGGCAAGGAAAATGTGTCTCGATGCCTTCTAAGAAAGAATTTTAGAAATTAATGTTTACTTATGTGCAAAGGTTCATGTGTTTAAATGTTGTACATACAGTGACATGCTACATCCACTTATCGGCAACATAAAAATTTTGATCTTATCTAATTTGTAAAGTTTATTTTTATGTATATATATGCATACACTGATGTATCATCGTTGTGACCTTATATTAATATGATAGGAAAGGTATGGACAGATTGAAAAAACATTACCGTGGGCCGTTCTCCTTGTAATGTGCTTTTGAAAAACATTATCATTGCATAGCTTGGTCTGTCAAAATGAATGCACTGCGATTTGAATACATTTTCTTACGTGTCATTGAGAGGCTTGTTTGAAGATTCTTTTGAAGGGATCAAGCCACATTCATATTCATGTTTGTGGATAAGTGGAAAAGAAAATGTGTAACGTTGTCTTTAAATAAGCAATTGTAGAGACGGATGGTAAGTTATGTGGAGAGGTTTATATATTTAAATGTGGTACATATAGCCATAGACTAAATTTAAGTATGTGCGCCACAATAATTTTGGTTTTATATAATTTATAATATAAGAATTTTGGTTTTTTTTTTTTTAAATCTAATATATATATATATATATATAATTGTTGTGACAATATTAATATGCAATGAAAACTATGGATAGATTAATATGATATAAAAGATAAAATATCAATATGAAAACTATATTATTAATCAAGATGTTACACACATTTATACATGAATTAGTCTCAAGATAGGAAATCTATCTTGGACGCACAATAATGTGGTTGAGAGAATATATCAACCACACACTAAACTAGGAATATTTATAGTTCTAGCTACCTCCTATAATGTAGGAACAGATTCCTTATATGGAGAGTTACAACCACAGACAAGTAGGAATTACATATTCCAACTCCCTCCCTTAATGACTACTTGTCGTGATATCAATTCACAAAGTCTAGCTGTGGTCAATCATAAAAAATATATGTCTGTGACTCAGATCCACCACCAACGGGAAAATCCCATGTCCAAAACCAATAAGAGATGTGTCTGTGACTCAGATTCACCACCAACGGGCAAATCCCATGTCTAGAACCAACAAGAGATGTGTCTTCGACTCAGATCCACCACAAACGAGGGAATCCCGTGTGCAGAACCAACAATAATGTTTGCGACTCAGATCCACCACAAACGAGCGAATCCCATGTGCAGAACTGCCAAAAAAGAGGGATCAGCGCCTTTCTATGCCAAATATCCATGCCCAAATAACAGTCGCACTGATTGCGCCTTTCAACGCGACTGTCAGATAGAAAAAATGCGCCGACCCTCCTGTTCTCAGAAACAACAATATCTGAGACCTGTGAGTGAGGTTTTTACTGCAGTCCACCTACTCCTGTGAGCATTTAGGCTTCTGTAAGCATTCAAGCTCCTGTGTGCACCCAGGGCACCTGTAGCCACAAAGGCTCCTCTAGCCATGAAGGCTCATGTATGTGGTTTCTAGTTCACCACAAACCATCACTTGAAAGTGACAAAAGATGGTTTCCGACTGACCATAAACCTGTAATTGCAAGGTGGTTTTGAGATTACCACAAACTTTACACATGCCTTTACAAGGCTTACATTCCATACTCCAACTCTTGGAGTCTCCAAGTACATACGATGACCACTTACAAAATCTTCCTAGACTTTCTTATCACATGCTAGGGAGTCTATCCCACAAACCCACACTAACTCAAACAAACATTTACTTTGTTATCCATCATAATAATTGTTGCTGCTTCATTACCTCCTCTTTCATTGCTCACATCTTGGGCATCGTTGTCAAATAAATTCTTGGAACTCCATGCTTAACCTGCCATTTGTTAGAGTCTCGAATTCTAACAAAATAACTTTACCTACTTTGAGTTAGCTAGGCTCAATAAGGCTCAATAAATTTAAACATGATTCCAAGAAGTTAAATAAAAAACATACACTCTTTAGATTAATTTCTCTATCTCTTCCCAAAGATGATTATTTTCCAAACATACCAGCAACCATTTTTCACCAAAGATAACTATGAGGGGTCAACTAATAAAGAAACTGATTGACGAAATTTCAACTGGTCTCAATGCAGTGCATTCTATCATAGATGATCCAGACATAGGCACTCACAGCCACACGAAGAGACACAATTCTCTCTTCAAATACAATAATCTAGGACTCCACTATCCGATCCCCCATCGTCCACAAATTCACTATCAACATGCATAAAATTCAACAATTTTATACACAAAATTTCTCGTTTCAGTATCCAATTCCCCTAGCATCGCAACGTAACACCACTTCCTCTGTTCACAATATCAAGGCTAGTGACTGCTTCCAAGCATGCCTCCTCATGCTTGCTGACAGGCTGCAACAATGAAGACCCATTGTCGAGCTAATATATTCACAATTGAACATGTAGATATGTTTCCATCACACTCGGCACACACAAACTCAATCATCCTCCAATCTATGATGTACCTTCATACACGATCTTTTGATGCTATTTTCATTGTCATGTCTTCATCATATCTGGTAGTAAATCATTCCTGCAAATAAATTTGTCTACTGTTGGAATGGGAAATTCCAACAAAGACTCGCACTCGTGACAATAGTTGTCCAAACTAAATGTCACAACAATACAACATTTAATTCTTTTAACCAGATTTACATAAATGCATTTACATGTTAAGTTGACCGGTCTCAACATGAAAGCAAAACAATTCACGAAGACAATTTTTTTCATCTTCAACCTGTATAGAAACATAATCACGTCGAGGCAACTCACCACACTACCCTCAGCTCAATTCACTATTGGGCCATGAGACCATGCTAGAAATGTGTTCAACCTTCAACGAGGTCGATCCAAAATCCAAAACAAAAGAAGCTAGAAGCCTCCCAACAACTTGACGTGCTTCCACACCTCTTCCGACACCTGCAGAAGACCCAACAATCTATCGACCTCTTCGCTACACAAGACCATTTTCACAATCACCACAAAACAGAAAATATTCCAACCTAAAAGCTGCATTGTTCAACTTGAGTATGTGGGTGAAGCCACCATCAATTGGTTCCAATGAGAAATTAAGACGAATTGAAACCAAAAACAAAAAAACCAGTGTTTTAGGAATCGTCCCTTCTCAGTGGCCTCGTCCACCTTCTCTCTATACAACATCAGAAGGATAAATGTCAAACACTTCTAAAAAATACACACATATTGATAGCTCACACCTCCAAAAATCGTGATCTCTTGTTTGAATTGACTTCACACAACCTGCAAAATGGTAGTTTGTTGCTGATGTGCCTGAGTACCACACAACCAACTCGAATTTCACATAGTCAACATGGCTCCATAGACCATGCCTCCAGAAACGTTGCATGACGAAGGATCCTCTTCTTGACCAATGCTCCTCGGGAAAATATGCATCAGGTTCAACAAAACCCTCTTTTTATTTTCACGCAACCATCTGTGTGATGGGAATTCTCCTGCCAGCAGAACACCACTCTGTCGATGCCATTGATCATGTAAACATGCACTGTACAAGCACTCAAACTTGATCATTTCAGCATTTCTCAATAAATTCGACAACCTCGTTGAAAGGTAGAGTTTGTTCCTCATCAAGGCAGTACTGATTCCTTGGATCTTGAGAAGCTCGGCTCTGGATGCATTTTCATAGCTACCAACATAGATAAAGTCCACTAAAATATCTGTGGGAAGCGCATTATGTGCGTGAGCAGATTTCTCGTTCGCTCCCTGTAATCGATGCCCACAAACTATGCACACTTCTTCCTCTTTGAATTTGTGATAATTCCCACAGATTACAGAAGGATTCTCATGCTCACGCTTTCGCATGGCTTCCTAACATAGTAATCGATCTCTAGATCTACAAATCCGGGCAAATCCAATTAAGGCTGCACACCGTTTTGATGGCTCTTCCCGTGATTCAAACTTGCGCTGACGGATTTTTCCCTATCAGCTCCAGCACAAGCATGATACCACAACGCCACAACCATAGGCCAGTGCCCTCATCACTGCGGTCGCAAGGCATACGCTCACAAGAAAAAACTTCGCCATCGCCATGATGCCAATCAGCCACATTCCACGATTCTGCTGGTCTCAAGCTCCTATCACATCAAATGACCTGGAATGTTGTACGACTCCTCACCAAGTTACCACAACCAGCAGAAATTCCTTTGATGGTGAGCGCACCCTATTTTCACACTTCTTCTCCAAGCAGCCACAGAAGTCACCACACTTACTCGGCCTCCTGTGTGAAGGCGTTACAGAGGCGGATTACACAAAATAAAATCCAGGATCAACGTGAGCACTGCACGAGTATGCTTCTAATAGTATTAGGTCAATAGAAAGGCTACTACCGACAGTGAAAACATATTATTCAACACTCATCTGGATCTCTGGTTTCAAGAAAAAATTCAAAACACAAGAGATCGTAATTTGATACCACTGAACGACGCAAACTTGACAGACTCGGATATGCTCATGCATCCAAGAATCCACCATGACTTGCACATTAGGGAGGTAATTATTTGACCTCTGTTGCTCGAACTCAGTAATTGCAAGAGCTGACAGTAAATGATCCCATGTGCCTTGCCTTACTCAGCCTCACGCATGAAGACACCACACTGCCACGCGATCTCTGTCACGGCCTTCTAGAGCCTTCACCAACAACGCTCCAAGCTCGGTCTTACGCAGCACTAGGAACTGCTTTCTGATGGAAAAACAAAAATTAATAAAACTATATAAATATAGTGATTTATATTCCTATGTCCAGGAAGGGCCAAAGGCCCTTACGGGCTCTGATACCAACATAAAATATTAGTATGCAAACTATATTATTAATGAACATGTTACACACATTTATACATGAATTAGTCTCAAGATAGGAAATCTATCTTGGACGCACAATAATGTGGTTGAGAGAATATGTCAACCACACACTAAACTAGGAATATTTATGGTTCTATCTACCTCCTATAATGTAGGAACAGACTCCTTATATGGAGAGTTACAAGCACAGACAAGTAGGAATTACATATTCCAACTATAAAAAATCATCTACTATGTATTATTGTTTTCATATCATATTGAAAAATTATTATTATATAATAGACTATAATAATATAGATTAATTGAAATTTGATATTGAGAGAATATTTTTTTAGATATAACTTGTTTTTTGTATAAAATTCGAGGAAATGTTTATACTTTAGAATATATTATTTCTCTAAATTTTTGGTAAATTTAAATTTGAGATGAATTTAATTTGATTAACAATATTAATAGTTGCAAGGTAACATAGTTCCTACCTCTACCACTAATTAATTGTTTAAGGTTGTCTAGAGTATGGAAGAAGCACAATGAAAACTTCCTCCTTGCTTCTACCTGCTCCATAATGACATGTCACAATGAAAATTATTTTCAATTTGGGTTTTATCATATAAATTGATAAAATTGATTAATAGATATATTTGATTTGGCCATAAAGTGAAAGTTAAATTTGATTTGGTAATGGTAAATGTTTCATTTTGCACAGATTTTACTATTATGAGAAAGCTTCCTTAACACAACGAAAACTCTCATTGTAAGCTCCATACAATGAAACATTTAACCCCTCAATTCTGCTTCCTTACATGCATCCACTCTTACATGCATTCATTCATAATATGGGCAGGAAGCTTCTCTGCAAAATTAAAGCTTTCATTGTAAGCCCAACATAATGAAACAATGATCCTGGCTCCCCCCCCATGCATTCATTCATATCAACTCAACCTGATAGATCTTAGGATTTTCTTTAGCTTTGAGTTTTTTTTGGTATGGTTTATTGAATTCCTCTTTTTCTATTAAAGTCACACGTTTCTTCCTAACATAGGTGATTCTTACCAATTCAATAAACTTCTCCAAATGTATTTGTGTAATTATTTGTAACTATGTCATCAATATCAATTAGTTCCTTCCAATGTTTTCTTCTAATTATATGTGAATACATGATGAGTATTAACTTACATAACTTGGGAGAAGTATGTTTATTGTACAAAATTATTCTTCGCACCATCTTCATAAGAATTGCAACTATTCAATGTTTTGGAATTTTGGGTTGGATTTTGGCTAAATAGTTTTTTTTGTTAGATTATGTAATTTTTTTTAATTAGTTTTTTATCATATAAATTAATATAATGTTATCAATAATTTTTGAACATTAGATATCATTTTTTGGATTCAACTTCTTTAAGAAAGTTATTGAACATTTAAATTGTGTAAAATATGCAAATCAAATTTGTTATTCTCATATATATTTATAAAATTTTGAATTACATCCAAAATGTAGAAGCTCTCACACACTCTATTGCCCAATAAATGAGGTAGATGATGTCACATAACCTTACATTAAAAAAAATAAAAGTTGTATATATTTGTTTCGTGATATATGCATATGATAATAGATGTTGTATGTAACTTTACTTTTAAAAAAATAATAACGTTCCTTAAAAATTAATGTGAGTTATACAAAAAAAAACTTCAATTTTAACCTTTATTTTACATTTATATAGTGAGATAAAGTAATTAAAAATAAAAATAAAAAGTTACCTTTTAGTATAGCCATATATGTAATTCCTTCATTGAGTTGAAATTTAATGCCTATAGTATACTAGAAATGTGTAACCTAAATTAATGAAAACATTTTAACTTGGTGAAAATAAAATATAAATATCAAAATAAAAAAACCATATAAATCAATAAAATAAAAGAAATAAAAATGAACCACGACATTGACCAATGATTTTAAGAATCAATGGTATTAACCCATGGAATTCATGTGGAATAAAACCTATTTATGGGGGGAATTAAACTTGTCTAGATCCATTTAGTTTGATGTTATATTTAGATAAATACTTAGGCATAGAAAATGATGGCGTTGAATCCATGTAGCATGTAAAGATAAAACTCTTTTATGGATATATTTCTCTAGATATGATCCGAGGTGGAGGAAATATTAGGAAAAATGTAATTATTACATTTTATCTAATATTTCTGTCAACCACTATCCACTTTTTGCTACGTTATATTCACTAAAATATAATACTTTATTACATTTTAGTGAGGTACATTAGTTATTGTAATTTATATTTATATTTGAAGTTTAAAATAAAAAAAATCAACTATAAAATTAGGAGGGATGAGGGGGAATATTGAGTAAAATTTAATCTTTAGGCTGGGGCATGATGATAAATATTAAGTAAAATTTAAAAGTATTACATTTAATTAGTATTTTCCCTGACCAATTTTTATTGTGTGGTAGTGGTAATGAATATTGTGTAACTTATAATATTTTAATATTATATTTTATCCAATATTTCCTATTTTTTAGGTTCATAAGTAAACTTAACTCTTATCTAGATCCATCTCAACTTCGGATGTACCAAATAACCATATAAAAAATTTAAAAATTAAAAATTAAACATGTATTGACCATGGTTTTATGAATCAACGGTATTGACCCATGGAATTATTTGGAATATAACCTATTTAAGGGTGGAATTAAACTAGCTTAGATGCATCTTTGTTTGATGTTATATATAGATACATAATTAGTTGTAAAAAATGGTGCCATAGAATTCAGGTAGCCTCTAAAGGTAAAAAAAAATAAAAAAATTTGTGTGGATATATTCATAGGTGGGGAAACTTTAGGTAAAACATATATATTAAATTTTATTTAATATTTCTTCCTAGCTCCATCCACTTTTTACTAGGTTATATTCAATAAAATATAATACTATAATATTACATTTTAGCCAGTAGTTCCCCTAAACGGGTCTACTTATTATTGTAATTTTTCTTTATATTTGAAGTTTAAAAGTAAACAAACTCAATTATAAAATTAGCTAGGTTGAGGCAGATTATTGACTAAAATGTAATATTTAAATGGGGTGTGATGTGAAATATTAGGTAAAATGTACTAGTATTACATTTTACTTAATATTTCACCCACCCCTCACCACATTTTATTGGGTGTCCGTGGTAATAAATATTGTGTAACATAAAATATTGTAATATTATATTTTATCCAAGATTTCCCCTCATCTATAATAGAGTGAAAATAGATTTGATCCCTCTTAGTCCTTTGTAGATCAAGACTTAAGATGGATCTATGCTGGTAATAATATTAATTTTTTTTTAGCAAAATTAATAAGTTTTATTTGGTAATAAAGTTAATTTAATTTAATTTATATTTATGGTTTTTAGGTTTATAGTTTTATAATGAATGCTTTCATTACCCCGCACAATGGAAGTTTTGATTGTAAGCTCCACATGATGAAATTCTTCAAATTAAAACACAATGGAAAGGTCCACACAATCAACTTCTTCAAATTAAAACATAAATAACCTTCCTACACACATTGAAAGTTCTCATTGTAAGCTTAGAAATCTTATTAGAATGAAAATGGCTCTTGCAATTATGGTTTGTAGAGGATATATATATATATATATATATATATATATATATATATATATATATAGAGAGAGAGAGAGAGAGAGAGAGAGAGAGAGAGAGAGAGAGAGAGAGAGATTTTAGCCTGGGTTATTTAAATTCTTATTTTCTTTAAAATTAATTGAATGAAATAATGGTATCAACATTAATGGGTGGGGGAGGATGGCTCTATCTTTGTACGAATTTTCAAATCTACATTTTCCGCGAGGGTTTCGATAGCCCTAATGATCCATATTTATGTAGGAATGCAATAATATACATAAATAGACATAAAAACAAAGATATAGTGGAAACAAAATTTCATTTCATTAAAATAAATGACTGAAATATGCTTACAGACATAATGGAAATAAACTAGGTAGGGCACTCATAATTTATCTTTGAGAAGATATGTGGTGGCTACAGGTATATGAAGTGTGTTAAAATGAGGATCGCATGCCTATTTATCATTATGAAACAATGTAAAACCATAAACATCCAAAAACCTAACTATAGGAGATGAAGTGTCAAAACTATGGGCCTCGTTTGGGTAAATTGGTACATCAAATTCCCGTGGACATAACTTTGGAAAATGATCTATGTTTGACGTGCTAAATACATTGTTAGAAATATCTAGCCAAGGAATACAACTTTTCATGTGAGAAACATTAAAGGAACTTCCACGTTTCTCTTGATTCTCCCAAAAAATGTCTTTTAGGGCCTCAAAACGACTTTGGAAGTTGATTACTTGAAAAAATTCTAAAAATAGTAAGTTCTGTTGAATCTGAAAAACTGAAAAAAACAATGGTGGGGGTTTAAATGGAACAGGTGGGTGGACACCAATATCCACCTGCATCATTATTTCATCATTATGAGTCAATGGTCCCCATTTCGGTGAATTCATCAATGAGATGAGGCAAATTCTATTGAAATTGGTATTGGATTTGTTGAAGACGTCATGGAATCTCTACTGTACATGCTGGATGCGTTCAATAAATTTGTTTGCTTTATCAACCTCTTAGTGTACATGTGTGAATTTTTTATGTGTGTTCGCATGAGTTATGGCAACATTAGGCAACAGTGCACCTCGGGTCAGATCAGTGGAGTGCTTGACCTGACAGTGTAGAGGAACCTCTATGGGTGAGGAGAAAATGTCCTCATATTCCTCCACAACTTTGTCCATCTGCTGTTGTCATGTAGGGAGCCCTGTTTCAAGGCTGTTTCCATAATATTCTTCATGTCTTGTGGGTGAATTTTAATGAAAATAAATTTCCTGGTTTGGGAAAAAATATTATTGCGTTGTTTTGCAGTAGTCAAAGAGATGGCAAGAGGATGTACTACCTCCAGTATCTTGTACAATTTATTTCCAAACATAATAAAAATGGAAAAAGCCCTAGACTCATACACAACATGTCACTTCCACAAGTATTGTTGGCCCAATAATACATCAGATACATCAAGAGGAGCAACATCACACAATACTTCATCTGTGAATGACTTGATGTTGTATGGAAGGCGACACTGCTCGCCGACACAGATATATCTTCCTTGGTGAAGCCACCTAATGGTATACGGCTGCGGGTTTGCTATGGTGCATCAGCTGAGCCGCTTCATGAACTTATATGAAATGAGGTTCTTTTGTCTTCCGCTATCGACAAGGAATTTCACTGGAGAACCCTTCACCCACATCTTTGAATGGAAGAGGCGCCCCCACTCTTCTAGATCCTTGAGATCCTCTCCCTAGAGCTTGGTGGTGGAAAAAATGGCACTAGGATCCGCATCAATGATCTACTTCTCTTTTTCATTACCCTTTTCTGGTTCTTACTTAGTATCAGAACATGCATTTCATTCAGATGCCTTTATTTCTACCACCAATGATATTTTGGCCCGACACTCGTTTGTGCAGTGAATGGGGATGTTATGAAATTCACACTACTTCCCCGTGTCCTTATTTGGATTTGTGGTTTTGTTATAAGTCACCCTACTTTGGCTTTGCCCCTTGTTCTGTAGTTCAAGGGTTCCTTTCCCTATATTTTGATTCGTGGATCCAAATTCTCACTTCTTGTACTTAAATTTCTGCTCGATCTTGGCGGCATAGTGATATGTCGTGCCAATGAGGTAATTTCAAGGAAATACATTTCCTCCTAAATGTATCTGTGAAAACAGTTGTGGTGCTTCAGGACCAAACGTCTCTATGAATATTTAATACCAAACTTTGTGCATAGGGAATGGAACAGATTCCTTAGTTCCTGCACATCCTGATCCCTTTGCTGCCGAAGCGTGGTCCATTGGATGTACTTGTACTCAGATCTCCCCATAGGTTAATATTGTTCCTTGATGCCATCTCGGAATGAATTCAAAGTGGGTGTGGCCAAGAACAAAGAGGGTTCCTTCATGTCTTTTTTCTCACAGTAGGTTTCCCACAAGTCTTTGAGATGGGAGATGGCTTCGAGGAGTGAAAAAGTAATGTTCTCTCAGTCGGATAAACCACGGATCGAGAAGTACCCTTTAAGAAAATTTGACCATCTATCTATAGTGTCTGTATCTATCTAGCCTTCAAATAGAGGAATGTCAAAGTTGACATGTACCTTGAAAGGATTGGTGCCTCTAGAGTGGTTTTTGGATGCATATGCACTGTCACTGGGCAAATGTTAAAGGATCGAGGAAAAATTATCCATCATCACGTTCCTTTCTTTCTCGAGGGCTTCCTCAATCAATAATTTGATAGGATCTCCTGCTCCCTCATCTTTATTTTCTTCCGCCATGGAAGCTCATTGGGGTTTGAGAGGCTGACCTTGCAAGGGTTCAACTAGATCAAGCCCTAACTCCTTATACCCTGACCTCATTGGGGACATGAAAAGAAGAAACAGAGAAAGAGAAGATCGCTCTGATACCACTAATATAGATTTATGCAGGAACACAATAAAATACTGAAAAATAGATAGGCACAGAGATGAAGCAGAAATAAAACTTCATTTCATTAAAATCAAGCGAGTGAAATATTCTTACAAACATAATGGAAATAAACTATCTAGGGCATTGGTAGCTTATCTCTTGGAAGAGATGTGGTGGCTACAAGCCTCTAAAATGTGTTACAATTAGGCTCGAGGGCATATTTATTGTTGAGAAACAATGGAAAACCATAAACATCCAACAACCTAACCCTAGGAGATGAAGCTCAAAAACTATGGGCCCCATTTTGGTAAATTGGTACATAAAATTCTTAGGGATGTAACTTTGGCATATGATATCTATTTGATGTGCTCAATACATAGTTAGAAATATCTACCCGAGGACTAAACTTTTTTATGTGAGCAACATCAAAGGAACTTCCATGTTTTTCCTAGTTTTCCCACAAAACATCATTTAGGTCCTTAAAATGGCTTCGGAAGTTCATGACCCGAAAACTGCTAGAACTAGTAAGTTGTGCTGAAAATGAAAAAATGAAAGAACCAATGGTGGGGGTAAAAATGGAATAGGTGGGTTGCCACCAATATCCACCTGGATGACCTCATCAGCTGACCGCAACTCAACGTTGGTTTCAGTCTAGTTATTAGGCACTTCTTAAGGAGAAAGCATGGTTTTTGGGGCTATTGACGAGTTAGTTTTGGAGTTGGGTTTGTTTGTCAGGTATCAAGGAGGCATCAAATGGATGCAAGTCAAGATGCACATGCTAAGATGGATGAGGATCTCATTGATTATACATCTAACTCGTATGAATCGATGTTGATCTAGATAGTATCACTACCTCAGCCTTCAGTTATAGATCCACCAATTGTAGAAGGGTTAAGACTCTCTCAGGTGGCAGAGGTTAGGGTTTCATCGACGCTTTATATTGGAAAAAATTGTCCTTAGGATCATGTTAGGACCTTTGTAGTTGATCAACCCATGCTTGGGTTTCAAATTTCTAGGCTTTCTATGTATCCTTTTTCAAAACTCCATGTCGATCTCCTAATTCCATCACAATCCAAATATGAATTTTTGGAGACATGCTTCAACCCTTCCTCATTTGCTGCATTTATCAAAGGTTCACTTCATCCGGGAGGGATCTTGGGAGAGACATCATATATTTCTTAGTCGAGCCCCTCTAGGTTTCGTGCTCACGCAGATGGTGGAAAATGCCACCCCATAGACATTTTAACCCTAATAAAATACCTCCAGATATCTACACCCTCTCAAACCTTAGGATACTTTCTTGCTCTCCCTGTTAATTTTTTTGAATGTTTGTAGTCAAACACTAGGGTCATCTACCCATCGGAATAACATTATCAAGATCTTCATACTGAGACATAGGGCTCAGTAAAGAACTGTGAAAAGAAAACAAAAATATCCAAAGTTAGAGAAAGAGGAATATTGTTGGTGTTATGGGAGGGTATTAGGTTGGACTATCCCATGGACACATAATAGAGTGTATTGGTCAGAAGGGTCAACGATAGAGAGTACTCAACGTTGCGTCTGAAGAAATTGGTCGTTGAGATATGGTGGAATAATTATTGAATAGTTATCATATGTGATGACTATGACCACAGGATGGTTTTATCTGTGCTTCCATAGATCAAAGCATGCTACTTGGGTCTTGTCAAAATATTGGGACAACAAAATGATGTCATTTATGCTAAAGCGATGGTCCACCCTATTTGATCCAGAGAGAGAACAACTAGGGGCAGGACCAGTATGGGTTAGAATGCATGGTTTACCTCTTTAATTCTAGACTGAAGATTTATTTAGGTGTGTTGGTAATGATCTGGAGGTTTTCTTAGATTATGAAAAGTCATATATAGAGACTATTAAGATGGATTTTTATCACATCTTGGTACATATCGACACAAGAGAAGCGCTGGTTGAAAGCCTGAATCTACAATGTCGGGGTAACATTATATTGTAGAAATTAGTCTATGAAGGAGTCCCTTTTTGATTCCAGAGGTGTTATGAAGTCGATCATACCTTCAAGGACTGTTCCCTGCTTATAAAAGAAAATTTGATTGGGGAATTTATGGTTGAGGAAGAAGTTCATGGCATGACCTCAAATATTTTGAAGCATATGCCTCAAAAGACATCGGCACACAAGATAAGAGGACAAGATCTAGACAAAGCGAAGCTCATTTCCCCCTCTCGCCCTCCATATCCAAAGGTCACCAAAGCTCGAGCATCAACATCAGCCTCAACTCTGGGTACTATTTCCTCCCTTCCTCCACTTGATCCATATAGTTTGCATGCTTCTAATGTATATTATCTATATCAACGTTGTGGGTACATTATTTCTTGAGGTGATTTAAATTCTATCATTTTTCCCTGACCTTCACCCCTACCTATTTCTAGGCCCTTTCTTCCACCATTCCTATTGTTTTCATTTCCTTTGTAATTCATCAAGGGGATACATCATCCAAATCCAATTCTAGCCATAGATATTTTCTTCGATCTTTGGAAAAACAATTTGTTTCCATGGGGCGAGGGCTTCGCCATTCGTCACCTCCAAAAATGACTAAATTTGGTTGTGGAAGGTAGTCTTTTATATCAAAATCCATTCATAAGGAAAGCATGGATGTTGTTGAAGGTAGGTCTTTATCACTTAAAGGGGTTCTTAGAGCAAGAGGAAACCTAGAACCGGTTACTCGATGAAGCAGATCTCATTTAACTGTAGGTGTTTCGTAAGCTCTTCCATGAAATTTTAGGAGACTCTTAGACTTAGAGAAGGTAGATGTGGAATTTTTACAAGAAACACTCGAGAACAACACACATATTTTCTTGCTTCTGGAAGCTATTATACCTGGATGTACCTTCCACACATTAGATGTACAAGGTAGATATGGTGGCATTTGTGTAGGTGTTGATGGTAGAACCATGAAGCTAATAAATGTTTGGGGGAGGGATGGAGTATTAATGAAGGATGTATTTTCAGAAGAATTAGGATTGGAAATTAGTATTATGAATATATATGGCCCCTCTCATAGGAAATCACATTTCTGGGAGGATGTCATGAGATATTTGCTTATACAAGTAGATGATATCATGATGGGAGGTGATATAAAATTTTCTATAGGTCACGCAGAGTCATCAGTAAATCATGCCCAAATCGATACCCTATCGGATTCATTTGTTCAGATGTTGGAGGATAATAAATTGATTGGCATTCTTGTGATGCGTCTTTGACTGACCTGGAGAAATTGGATAACGGGGGATGATATGCTTTCTATATGACTTGATTAATTTCTTATTAAGGAGGCTCTAATAGATAATTTTGAGAATATAAGGCAGTGGGTTGCCTCAAGAGGGATTTATGATCATTCGCTTATCTATGTATGGATATTTGGAGTATCCACAAAACAAAAATCCCCATTTAGATTCAATTTGACATGGATTTGAGTTCAGGGCTATCAACACATTGTCAAACATACTAGGAAGGAGAGATATTTGTCTGAAGTATAGACTATGGCTAAATATTTTTATGAAAATATTAAATATCTCAAAAAGAAGAAGCTTGACTAGGAAAAGGAAATTAAAAAAAGGATGAAGAAGCTCTCGTTCACATAGAAGAAGAAATTTCTAGATTAGAATATTCATAAAGAACAAGTAATTAAACTCAAATCTAACCAACTCAAGATTTTAAAAGACATGGAAGAAATTTTTAGGCTAGAGAGCATAGCCACATGGCTCCAAGCTGGAGATTAGAATACCAAAATTTTTTAGTAGTTTGCAATAGGGAGGAAAGTTAAGAATACTATATGGTCATTGGAGGATGACCATGGTTCATCTGTTCAATACTTCAACAACCTTTCCAATTTGGGTATATCAAATTTTGAGCATTTTTTCAAAGCTCCACATGAGGCATCTCTCATTGAAATTATTAAATTTGTTGGTCTATTCCCCAGGTTTGTAGATGAGGTGGAATTTGTGGTACTCAATGAATTGGTGTCCATGGGGGAACTAGAAGAAGTGATTAATTTTTTTTTAAAAAGATAAAAGTCGAACCACGGATGGTTGGCCTATGGAATCATATACTGCATTGTTTGAATTGCTTGGTCATGATCTACTTGAGGTTATAGATGAATGTCAAAATAATAGTAGGATGTAAGATGCTTTAAATGCTAACTTTATTTCCTTGGTACCCAAATATGATATCCCTAGCTCATTTAATCACTTTCGTACAAGTTCTCTTTGCAATTGCATATATAAGGTCATTCCAAAAATCATTAGGAATCGTATAAAGCCTATATTATCCCAACATATCTCTCAAGAGAAATTTTCCTTTTTAGATAATCACTAGATCCACGAAACCATAGGGATTTCTAAGGAAGGTCTACACTCACTAAAGACAAAAAAATTAAGGGGCATGATCTTCAAAATTGACCTATCTAAGGAGTTTGACAGAACTAGTTGGATGTATCTTGGGATGTTACTGAATCTTTTGGGTTTTCAGCATGATTTTATTATGTGGATATTGGATTTTATTTATTCTATCTCATGTAGTATTCTAATTAATGGATTAGCCTCCAACTTCTTTCATGTTGATTTTGGCCTCAGGAAGGGATTCCCATTATCACCATTACTCTTTCTCCTGGTCATGGAGGGACTGAGCAGATTGATCACTGAGGAAAAGAGTCAAGGGAGATTTAAAGGAGTCAAAATTTTAGATAATGTAATTTTGTCTGAATTACTATTTGTGGAAGATCTTCTTATATTTTTGAATGGGTCAGTAAGTGAATAAACTAATTTTAATGTCATTCCAAATCTATTCTACAAGGCAACAAGAATGGTTAGCAACCAGGATAAGTCATCCCGACAACTCTAGGATGTTCCCAATATGAAATTGATGATGCTAATAAAATATTTCCTTATATAATCTTGGAATTTCATCAAGGTCTCAAATATCTTGACTTTCAGCTCAAGGCCAACACCTGTAAAATTGGAGATTGGACATGTTTGGCGGCTAATGTTGGAACACTACAAGGAAAATACCCTCTAGTGGATGTTTTTGAGGAACCCCTTATAAAAATAGCCCTGACATCCATTTTTAGTGGAGGTTACTATCGGAGGTTGGTGGGTGGAGGTTTTTGCAGATGTTTTTTTTCTGGTGCGTTTATCATCCTAAATCACACTAGTGTGCTTCACCAGAAAAAGAATTGGTGCACAAAAAAAATTGGTAGACCAGGACACCATGCACTCAGTACAAACCTTCTTGATGCGTCTCATCACTGTAGCTCATCGGTGCTCTACAAAGATTCAACATTGGTGCATCCTAAACCTCATGCCAAAACTAAAACATCTCGGCACGGTTTTATGAAATCGCCTCGTGTGCATATAAAACCTACGCACTGGAACATGGTTAAATAAAAAAAAAAATTACGACAAAAAATCTACATTTTTCACTTTTCAGTGGTATAGAGCTCTCAAGCGCCAATGAAAATTTACCTTGTATGAGGCACCTTGCCATCGGTGATCCCATTGCATGCACTATTATTGTCCATTGTCCACCATCTATGCATCCAATATGCAAATTATACAGCCAATATGCATCCTCAATAACTAGATGAACAGGTATTTTACTTGTTTTTCCACAATTAAACCTTTTAGCATATTAATTTTCTAAAATAACTTAAAATTCACCTTACTTAAAAAAACAATTCCCACGTGACGTGCTTGATCCATTCGGCTTGCACCGTTTTGCAGTGCTACCTATAAATTTACAGGCCACACCACAACTTGTGCTAACAGTTTCCGCATTGGTTCCAAGGTAGTACCAAAATGATGCACCGTGCTTTTTTAAAATTAAAAAAATTATGCTATGGTCGGTTACCCGGTCGCATCGTTGACCATGTCGAATTGTCGGAATGCAGTGCGTTGAGGGAAATATCCACCTTGGGACGGGTAATTTTTTCAATGCACCTCCCTCCAAAATGAACATGAGTCCAGCAGGTGTGGTCAGCAAATGGCTTGCCGTTGACTATGTACCGGTGTTTGGAGGGTCATTGTACTTCCTATTTATACGCCCTAGGTGCTTAGTTTGGTCAACTGTTTAATCCTCACGACAACGTGCATAATGCTCGGTGTGGTCTATTCACTAGAAAAAGCACATTGGTGAGGGTCATGCTTGTGATGGACCTTTAAGGTCCGTCACCAATGTCACATATGG